>JAQFYC010000815.1:0-45610 GCA_034694165.1 Tomocerus mixtus
ATTTTAATAGTGTCCGAGAATGATAAGGTTACACCAGAATCAAAGCTGGTGGATTTCATCCGAGATGATGCTGGGCTTAAAGGGACCAAGTATATGTGCAGAGAAGGAGGTTGCGGAGCCTGTGTTGTCACTGTGCGAAACACAGATCCCAAAACAGGGATTTCTACAGCGAAAGCCGTCAATTCTGTAATACTTAATTAAACCCTATTTAAGATAACATTTTAGAGAACGAGGACCTTTTATATGGTGCACCTACTTATACCTAACTGTAAATTCCTCCTAAATATGCATGCCATTTTGCTTAACCCAGCGTAACTTCCCCGCTTATGTAAATATGTAGGGTACTACTTTCTGATTTCGTACCAAAATCTGATGATCTCTAAATTATTTTTAGTGTTTAGCTCCCGTACTAAGTTGCAATGGATGGGATATTTCTACAGTGGAACACCTCGGCAATAAGAAGGATGGGTACCATCCCCTGCAACAGCGTCTGGTGA
The DNA here is from genome assembly GCA_034694165.1 of Tomocerus mixtus. Taxonomy (NCBI): domain Eukaryota; kingdom Metazoa; phylum Arthropoda; class Collembola; order Entomobryomorpha; family Tomoceridae; genus Tomocerus; species Tomocerus mixtus. Next base: position 498 of record JAQFYC010000815.1, read on the forward strand.
AATGCAGTGGAACGCAATGTGGATATTGTTCCCCGGGAATGGTTATGAGCATGTTTAGGTCAGTGAATAATCTTTCAATGATTGTAAAAATAGATTAAGAAACTTTTACATGCATCTATACACATATGTTGCTCCTAGATGTTGAGGAAGTAAAAACTTGGTGGGGCTTGGCTAAGCTATCATTAAGGCGCATGCAAAATGTAGACAAAATCTGGACTTCGCTTTTTATTTCTTTTATTGTGTCTATCACATATTAATAGTACATAGAAGTATATTATATATAATTATATAGTAAAGTACTATAGCTAAAAGAATAAACTCTCATGGCTATTAATAGAAATCGTGGTTTCATTAGGCAATTACAACTAGTAAGTTTCAATGCACCAGGAGAAACTCATTTATTTTTGGTTCACATTTTCCTATTCTGGGAATTTTGGAGGAAAATTGGATACCATTATACTTTATATGTAGCTTAGGAGCTAAAATGGTAATCTAGTCAATTGCGAAAACTAAAATTAGCAATTTTGCATGTTTTTGTATGTGGGAACATGTTAATTGTACAATAAATATTATCAACACGACAATTATACCACAATTTTCATTTTCACTCTTTCGCAGTTTGCTGGAATCTAATAAGAATGCTAAAATGGAGGATGTCGAAAACAGCCTTGATGGAAATATTTGTCGTTGCACTGGGTATCGTCCAATTCTCGATGCTTTCAAATCCCTTGCTGTTGATGCTTCTGAAGAACTTCTTAAAAACTGTGCTGATATCGAGGTAATCTTGTTAGAGGAAAGGAAAACACCTTTTTATCAACGCTGCTGCCCAAACAGTTTTCCCTTTTTGTAAATCTAAGTAATGATAGAGCGCAAAGACTAACCTATCAATCAATTTATACAGTGACCTTGCCAATCCGTAAACATGACTTGCATATTGAATATGCAGAGAAAAGAAATTAGAAATATTTCTGTGCAATTTCTGTTTTACAATTAATTCAGCTTATGATACAATGCTCCATAACATTGTATGTTCTGTATGTACATATAATTCTGCTTATGATCTTGTATTACATGCTATTGCGTATCTGTCTCAAGTTGACATTGACATTACATTATGTGAATACTCAATTCGGTAGTAAATATTTATACACTAGACTTGTTCTACGATATGCTTTTTTGGAATTAATGATGCAAATCCAAAGATACATAATAGTATGTTAATTAAAATAATTTACTGAATCTTTTCCTCTTAATGTTATACAGGACTGCGCGAGTTGCCCATGTCCTTTGCGAAAGGGAAATAATGTCCAGCAACCTGCGAAACAAACTTTTTCATCCTCGATTAACATGGAATTGTCCTCCGGTCAACAATGGATTAAGCCAACAGATCTTAATTCAGCTTTTAAAGTGTTTAATTCCTATAAAGCTAAAGGAAATTCATACCGCATTGTGGCAGGAAATACTGGATATGGTACGCTAATAGTAATGTACAATATAAACACAAGCTTTCCTCAATGAATTTGCTTGTTAAAAATGAATTTTTGTAAATATAAATACAGGTGTATTCAGGACTACCCCAACCAAGAATTATTTGGATATAACTGAGGTTGCTGAAATGAAGAGATGTTCTTTTGATACTTCTGGAGTTGTTTTGGGCAGTTGTACTACTTTAGCAAGTGCAATAGAATTGCTGCAGAAAGCTTCCCAGATTGATGGCTATGCTTATACGAAACAAATTAGCAAGCATATACAAAGGGTTGCCAATGTTCCAGTGCGAAATGTATGTATGCATTCACATTCCAACGATAATGATAATCTCTTAAAGACAAATTAGGGTGTCTATCTAGAATGCATATTCATAATAATTAGGTAATTGGCTAAAATCATGTTTTTTAAAGATTGCAACATTAGGCGGAAATTTGATGCTGAAGCAAACCCACAGAGACTTTCCATCGGATATATTTACACTTATGGAAGCTGTCGGAGCAAAAATTTTAATCTGTAAGGATTGGCGAGCATTATTACTGCTATTTAGTATTTTAGCAAAAATTAAAATATTTTTTACTGTACCTTTTGATTTTGTAGTAACCTATCTACTTACGTTTAAAGTATATTCGGGAACTGATAATTAGTTTTATTGGCCTTTGTAGTATAATAATATGTTTTACCATTATTGAATAAAAGTTTACTTTTTACAGCTTCCGATCCTTCAAGCTCTCCGAAGATGTATACCATGGTCGAGTTTTTGAATATGGATATGGAAGGGAAATTGGTTATATCTCTTTACTTGCCACAAAGGAAAGGAGATATTCGGTTCAGGAGTTTCAAGGTTTGCAATGCAATATGTATTCTAAGATGTATCTGTTTTTGTTTGGCTGCAATTTGTCCCTAATTACTAGTTAAAAAAACAAGTAAATCAATCATATACACAATTTGTTTATTGTTTACAGATAACTCGTCGCTATCAAAATGCTCATGCTTACGTTAATGCTGGTATTCTCATGAAAGTTGATGCTAGCCAAAATTTTAAAATCCTGGAGAAACCAAGAATTGTCTTTGGAGGAATTGCACCCGATTTTGTAAGACTTTTTAGAATGATCTTGTAATCTTTTTAAAATGTTTTACTTTTAATAACAATTTGAAAACGTTATAAGGTCCACGCGTCTGGAACTGAATTATTCCTCATGGATAAATGTTTGGGTGACGAAGGAACCCTTAAAGGAGCGATGAAAGCATTGGAGATTGAAGTCAATCCTAATATTGTTGCTGGAGAAGCATCCCCATCATACAGAAAGTCTTTATGCAAATCTCTAGTTTACAAAGTAAGATACACAAATAAAAGCTAATGCATTTATAAGTCGGCTGTCCAGTGTTGGTGTAACTGAAACTGATCCTGAAACGTAATTGCTATAATTGTCAATGCATAAATTAATATATAATTGAGTTTATTCATTTGCTACGTAGACCATTCTGGAAATTGTTGGGGAGAAGGCAAAAATAAGAGTCCAGTCCGGTGGTAAAGATATTATCCGTGGACTCAGTAAAGGAACTCAGATTATTGATCCTGACAATGGCAAAACACCTTTATATAAATCAATGCCTAAACTCGAAGCAACCTTTCAAGTATCAGGTCAGAAAATAGCATCCGTATTCACAGGGTACAACTTTTTATTAAAATATTGTGCTAATCCGTAAACATTTTGTTAACAATTGTATTACAGGCGAAGCTGAGTATATTAATGACATTCCTCATCTACCGAATGAACTTTTTGGAGCTTTTGTACTCACTACCGTGGCTAACGCAGAATTGGATACTGTGGACGCTTCAGAAGCATTGGTTAGAATTTAATAAGTATCTACCTAACATTTTGGGGATTATCCAATTACATAGGTATATAGGGCATAGGGCATAATCTTTTTTGTATAATTTATAATTGAGCTTTTATGTTTTAGCTAATTAACGGTGTCCACAGTTTCATTACGGCTAAGGATATCCCTGGAGTAAACAATTACATGATTTCGGGAATTCTTCCTCCCAGCACAGTTGAACAGGTCAGTAAATAGTTAGCATACTTAATGTATTACTTTGACATGTAAGCAGTAGTAAAGCTCATAACTATTGCTGTTCTTTTTGTTGTTGTTACGTTATTTAATTATGAAAATTTTGTCCAGATTTTTGTGGATAGCAAAGTGAGTGCGGATGGCCAACCAATTGGGTTGATTCTGGCCACAACAAAAGATGTAGCAATATTTGCAGCCACAAAAGTCAAAGTAACTTACAAGAATATTCAGAAGCCTGTTGTGACTATCCCGACTGCATTGAAGAAAATTGAAAAAGAAGGAACGATGGACAAACATATAATTTGCAAATTTACGAGCAAAAAGGTTTCAGAGAAAGAACCAACACATGCAATCAAAGGAGGGCTTAACATCGGAGGACAGTATCACTACCACATGGAAACTAATGTTTGTCTCTGTGTGCCAAAGGAAGATTCTATTGATGTTTACAGCGGAACTCAATGGATGGACCACACACAGTTGGCAATAGCTGCTGCGCTTAATGTCCCCAATAATTAGTAAGGATTCGTTATCTTATTAATAAATTTGTGGACCAAATGGCATACCTTATTATGATTTTTCCCAAATGTGTTTTCAGTGTCAATATTCATGTCAAAAGAATTGGAGGTGGATTTGGGGCAAAATTGACCCGTGCTACATTCATTTCAGCTGCAGGTGCAATCGCTGCTCATGTTACAAACAGACCTGTGAGGATTGCTCTTGATATGGAGACAAATATGAAAATTATTGGCAAACGGACCCCTTACGCAAATACATACGAGGTGAGAAAATTGATCTTAATATTCTTTTTAGATTTTCTTGTGGGATTTTGAGAAAAAAAATTTCCGTCTCTTTCACCTTAGGTTAAATTTGATGAAACTGGAAAAATCCTGGATTTAAAGACAAGCCTGTTTTGCGATGCGGGTTTTTCCCCAAATGAGGCAGATTCTGCCTTTGGGTCTCTTTTCTTTCAAAATGTGTATGCATCAGAGGGATGGGAAGTAACTGCTGGATTTGTCACCACAAATACTCCAGCAAACACTTTTTGCAGGGCGCCAGGTACAGTTCCCCCTTCATTTTGGTTTGCATGGAATTAAAAATGCGAAAATATGAGCATTTAAATAATATAAACTTTACTAATTTGTACAGGAAGCTTAGATGCCATTGCGCTGATTGAGTACATAATGGACCACATAGCGTTTGAGCTAAAAAAGGATCCGTTCGAAGTAAGAGCAGCGAATTATAGAAAGGACGGGGACGCATCCCTCATTACGGGGCAACCTATCCCAGGGGACAATTTTATTCCAAGAATGGTGGATGAAATTAAAGTTTCTGCGGAATATGAGAGAAGGAAGCAAGATATAGAAAAATTCAATCAAGTATGCAGTAGTTACATTATGTGAATACGTGTTTCAACATTTTGGAAGGTATGTAATATGTATGGTTGGAAAATGTATTCATAAATTGTTTTAATTGCAATTAATTAGGAAAATAGATGGAAAAAGCGAGGAATTGGCGCAAGTACTACTGCCTACGTGGCAGAATTTCTTGATGCACCATTCCCTTGTTATGTGGCAATTTATCATGCTGACGGATCCATTGCTGTGACACACGGCGGAATTGAAATGGGACAGGGTGTAAATACTAAGGTAGGGGAAAACTAAAATAAAATCTGTTGTAAATAGTAGCTCACACAAATTATAACTCTAAACAAACATATTATATAATATGTATATTCTATAATGTTTCTATAAAAGGTTGCTCAGACCGTAGCCCACACCTTTGAAGTTCCTCTGGAAAAAGTAAAAATCAAAACCACAAACAATTTGACCGGGAACAATGCATTTTTTTCGGGAGGTTCTATCACCAGCGAATTATGTTGTAATGTATGTTCAATTTTATAACTCATCTTTAAATTGATCAACATTTCATTTGATCCGCATTTATTTAGCAACTAAATAAGTAGGAAGGTCCTAGATTCTAATTATACTGTATGTACGTATTATGAAATAGGCTGCCTTGAAAGCGTGTGGAATATTGATTGAGCGAATGAAGCCAATTAAAGAGAAACTGGGACCGGATGCTACTTGGGAAAAGCTTGTTGCAGATTGTTTCGCAGCAAAAATTGAATTATCAGCCTATTACACGTAAAATAGAATTGAAACCTAAACATATGCAACATTCTATTTTTTAAATATAATTGTTTTACATTTATGTTAATGTTTTATAGAAATAGCCCAATTGATAAAGTCGGAGGTTACTTATCTTGGCTGGTCAATATTACAGAAGTAGAAGTGGATATGCTTACTGGAGAATATAAGGTGCCTGCCTATTGTATAATTGATCATTGTTTAGTTTTTCTTCTGTTTAGTTAAGTTCTTAAGCACAGTAATTATTTTAAACGTTATATAAGCAGTTGCATCTTTTATATAATATATTGTATGCATTTTGTGCTACAGGTTGCCAGAGTAGATTTATTAGAAGACGCCGGGAAAAGTTTGAGTCCCTTAGTAGACATCGGGCAAATCGAAGGAGGTTATGTCATGGGACAAGGTCTATGGACAATGGAAAACATACAGCATGATGAAGAAACAGGCCAGCTTCTCACAAACAGAACATGGGTAATTTAGGGCAATAGAAATATAGTACTCAATATGCCTACATAACATTGCCACATATTGTCTCAGCACATACTCAGAACAATAATGTGATCCTTCAGATATTTCAAACAATAACTAATATTAATCCTTTTTTTGAAACCACTTGCAATTGTAGAACTACAAGGCTCCGGAATCCAAAGATGTTCCCGAAGATTTCAGAGTGACTTTGTTGCGTAATACACCCAATCCAAATGGAGTACTACGGTCAAAAGGTCTGTAAATATATTTCAACTTCAAAAGGTTTCAGCTCTTACTCAGTGGCATCTCTATCAGTAAACATAATTAAAGTGTACTATAGTAAATTATGATTTTTAATTTACAAAATATATAGCTGTTGGAGAGCCTCCAATTTGTTCGGGTGTTACCGTTGTCTTTGCTTTGCAAAATGCCATCATTTCTGCACGACAGGATGCAGGAAATAAAGAATGGGGACAGATTGGTATGCGAATATTTTAATGATATGTTGCATAATTAGCAGTAGCAATTCATTTAATTAATCAACATTTACAAATAAATAGTAACTATTATTTAAGAAACAAGCACTACCTGATAATATTTGTTGTATAATTTTTACCTCAACTACATGAGCTGATTATTAATCGGATTTTAACTGTTTTCCATTTATCTAATAATTATTGAGGTTTACATTCCAAAAGCAACTTTAATAAACTAAAAAATATGTTATCCTGTTTAGATGGGCCTGTTACTCCTGAAGACGTTTTGAGACTTTCCTTAACTTCAAGCTCAGACTTCACTTTTTAATCACGTTTTCCCTGAGGTGTCTTAGACATGTATACGAACAGCATGATACTTTTAAAAATCTTATTAATTTTCCTTGTTATTTGTATTGCCTCCAAGTGTTAATATTTTTTTGATTTCTGAACTTAAAGTGTTAGTAGATCCCCGAAGTTTATTCTTAACAAATGTAATCTGATAGTTTAATTTGGCTGAAAAGAGTTACATACTTCAAATGTGGAAAATTATATTCATTTCAGTCGTATAACTGAAAAATGTTTAGAAAAGAGAGCCATTTCTATTCCTTTGGGCATCCTTTGGACACGGGTATATGTATTCGTCAGGGTAAACGAACTTTCTCCTTTGAATCGGACCAAATAATTTTATATTATGTATATTACTGGATAGGTAATAATATTATACACAATAACTACCTATAAAATATTTTTATTAATAATTATGTATGCATTTGACTCTATGTATGCGTACTCTGTGCTTTACTGTATTCCATTATGTTAATAAATCGTAGCAGTGTATATAATGGCTGTAAAATTGTTGTTTGGTGGATTTTAAATGAATTGTTTTTCATCTCACACCAATAGGTGCCATATTTGTATACCTTTATGATAATAATCGTGAGGTAACCAATAAAGTTATGTATTTGATAGGTGGAATTTAGAATCATGGATGTCATAGTACATAACCACATTTCATTGATTTTAGGATTCATGTCACGCTTAACGCAGATGTAATTGACTTATATTAATTTATTAAGGGAAAAAAGATAATATTTTATAAAACAAGAAAAGAATGAAAAGATGCATAATCCCTGCCTGTAATGGCATTATGTTTTTGCCTTGTCTCAATATGTATTTGATCCTGCTTGCATCTTTCATGTGTAGCTTCTAAATGAAATGTTCACTTCGATTTGAACATCCAATGTCAAGGTTATAAATGTAAACGCTTACTTAGAGTTACCAGTTAATAAAAGTGCACTACAAGAACCCACATGTGGTTATTTGTATTTCAGAGTGAGAGAAATATTAATTTGCGCTTTGATGTGATTTTAATGTATGCAGATCAGCAACTGTAATTAGTACGTATTATTTCTTAATAATTTAGATATACCAAGCTGGTGATCACATATGGTACGTTTATATGGCACAAAAATGCGTAGTAGTTATACTAACTGAAGATTTTATCATAAGTTCAAGGTAGGTTTCCCGCATAGGAAAAAATTAAACTTTCTTCTGCCTTTATATTTTACAGATGGGTGTTTTACAGAATGCATATCATGAATAATTAAATATTTGCTAAGTCTATTCAGTAACCGACTAAGCAGAACTTGTATATAATTATCCATGTACTTATACTTAAAAGTACCTTTGCATACATACAAATAAGATACTACATATCAGTACATAATAATTTAATATTAATTCTGTCGGAGTACGACTGAAATCTTTACGGACTGTGTTTGGCTTTCTTTAACTGAACTTAGCAGGGAGAAGTGTTTTATTTTACTGATTTCAGTTGAACACTGTCGGAGCGTGTAGCAGAAAACTGCTCGTATGGAAGGGGTCGTACTTGCATACTGGTAAAATTTTGTAGGTATTTACGGTGTAGTACCAGTATGTGAATGTGAAGGGATGTGTAAATACACAGTATATAGGGTTATGCATTCAGCTGCATAAGTCCTTACGTACGAGCAGTTTTCTGCTACACCCTCAGCTCCGACAGTGTTCAGTTGAAGTCACACTTCTCCCGACCAAGTTCAGCTAAGCAAAGCGAAACGCAATCCGTAAAGGTTTCCGTCGTAATCCGACAACATTAATTGACAGCCGTATATAATACTACAACAAGTGGTTTCCTATGCCAAACGGAAGACTGTAATCTACAACTACATTGAAATTATAAAAATCAAATCAAAGTACTGTCGTTATTATGTTCCCTTACATACCTACAGTATGCATGTGGTTGATTGGTCATTCATGTAAATATGTTGCTCTACATTATACTTGCATTCACATTGGAATCGCTTTTAAGTGTTTCGAATTGCATAGGTAGTACCAAATTGAATGTTTACAAACACACCACACAGCTACAACTGCATAAAAGTAATAACAATAAGTTGGTAATCCCATGGATTTTCAGCCAAGAGGACATTTTAGCAAGAAATACTTGACTGCCACATATATTACACCTTACAAACATGAAGCCACTTTATTCATGCATGCTAAATACTTGTACCGTTACCCCCGGTTATTAAAACTAAGCTTTTCTTGAATTCAGAACAGTAAGAAACAAAAGAAAAAGTGGGATTATAACTGGTAAGCTAATCTTATTCTGCCCATCTGTTGTTAACCCTTACAAATGCCTGGCTGGAAGGTTTATCTCATGTAAGGTCCGTCTTGCTGAAAAGCTTGGTCGTCTATCAGAGAATGCATAAGTATGTATGTATCTATGAATTCCCCCTTTCTATTTTGTTGTCTCGCCGTTTCTTTTGTAATTTCCTTTGCCCTTGAAAGGTAACATTACATCACGCAGCAAATTGCAATGCAAAATTGCAATAAGTGTCTTGATTTTAATGTTTCTTACTCACAATCACTAATAGGTAAGTTGGATATAGCTTTTTAGTAAGCGCCTTGCATTTATGTGCCACCTACAGCTAAGCTGCATGTCCATGCACCATCCATACTAATATATTAAGTGTCTACATACACATTATACTGATCGTGCCACCTAACAATATTTCTGAGGGAAAATGGCTCGTAGTCTGCTCCCGATATAACTTGGTTAGTCGCGCCAATTATAAATAAACGAAATATGGAATTGGTCCGACTAGGCAAGTTATGTCGGAAGCAGACTACGAGCCATTTGCCCTCAGAAATATTGTTAGGTGGCACGATCAGTACTTCATGTATTCAATAGAAATTTTGTCCTAATCTCAATATTACAGATAAATTATAGCCTTTATTGTAAGCCTCTATATAGATGTCTACAGGTATTTTTTATAAAAAGCACTTTGTTGAAAAAAGTGGGGAGTAACTTGCACTTGCGATACTACCCCCTCTATGCACTAGCATCCCCCTAATATGAGTAGCAGCTCACACTTTAAGGTCTTAACAATGCTTATTAGATTAATAATGCTGTATGCAACATGCACACATGTTGCGTTGCAATAATACTTATACCTATGTGTTTGTGCATATAACATGTTTCTTATTGCAAACAAAGAGGATATATACTATTGCCTATTTCAATAATATTATAAGATTTATATTACCTGCACGAAAAGGAAAAACTACATAATAATCTCAGTCGCAGTCTCAATTCTGCGGCTTAGATGGGCACTGCACATTCCCTATTGGCAAAAACTGAATGGGAATTGTTAAATTGCATTGCCAGCAGCAGACAAATAATAAGTTTACACTTTCCCTGCCCTGACAGACTTGGTACTACATTTTGATAGAGATTGTCATCCTTCCCGTCAGCCAGTCATTCTGTGGTTGGGGTTGTACGTGGAAACAAGCCACATATCTGTAGAAGTATTGGTCTTTAGTATACAATATTGGATACCACATCCCTACATGCACATGCATTTATTAATTTGATAACAACATAGTGGTCCCCTTTAATGGCCAAATAGCAAATGGCAAATAAATAGCATAGGTTCCGAATTGAAAACCTGTAGTAAGCGAAAACGAAAAATAATCTGTGACACCTCATCTCATTGACATTAGTTTTCTTGGTATTTTTCGAAATATTTATTCCATATTCCCCGAAATAAACTGTAGATAGATTATCGTAAACAGGTGAATCAGGAATACACCATGGTGAAAACGTAAGTACCTAATAAACATATAGACAAAAGTAGCTATCATGATCATGTACCTACTACCTACAGATATATTATCAGTATAATAATAATATTCTTAGTCCAGTAAACCCATTTGCATTTTATGTCTCAATATATTTTTAAGTACATGTTTATAATACATATACTAGGGCATTACCGGTAATTCCTAGCCAATAAAGGTAATGTTCCCAAAATTGTAATCTTTTGGTCAAAATATTCATAAGACAATATGACAATATTTTAAAGCAGTTAACGGGAAATCAGAAAAGTATCACATCAACCCTTGCTATAAAAATGGCGATACTAAAGTCCAATAAAACTTTAAAATCAAGTCGTAAAATGGCCATTTTTCATAGCACAGGGGTTAAAGTGACTTCCCCGTTAGCTGCTTAATCAAACTGGTAAATTCAATATTTATTAAAAATTTGTCTTGTAAATATTTTGACCCAAAAACTACCATTTTGGGAACACTACTGTTATTGCCTACGCACTCCCGGATTGCCTTATTTCCCGGTAACATCTACACTAAATCCCTAAATTAGAATATTGCATCGCATTGCAACTATGTATAATACTAATCTGATACTTATTATAAGTTATTCAATTTGCAGTGAACAACAGTAACTTTCCTGAAATCAAAATTAATTTTGTAAATTGCTTAAAATTTTGAGTAATTTCCTGTAAATGGAGCAATAGCTCATTTCTGATATCTTATATATGAAACATCGTATCCAAAATTGCTGACTATAGTTTTCTCCTTCCTTAATAATGTTTTATTACCTATATTATTTTAAATTCGTGAAACCTGGATTTTAGGGATGGAAATGGTATTGACTTTGCCATAAACGGACAACATTACAATGGTAAGTTCAATAAATAAATAAATTATGTACAGTAACTCAAAGTAAATATTTAGTTGTCTGCCGAACCAATTGTAATGGAATATGGGAATGAATATTATCAAGCATGCTTTCTTCAATAATGTATCTACTTGTCCACTCTGCTGTCATAAACAGTTTTCATTCTTTTTCAAAAAACTAAACCGTTTCGGTGAAATTGCTGTAGGATGTAATAAAGCATGCAAAGGTGCAAGTTTGGAAAAACAATTACCCGAATACAATTTTTTGCAGCTTTCTGTATGTTAAACATGTTGGTAATCATTTTTTATAAATCAATTACCATATGAAAACTGTCTTAAATAATTATTTGAAATTTTGAAAGACTGCAGATAAAGTAAGTAGTACATATGCATTGTATGGAAAAGAATAACATTTAGAACCTAATTATTTGTTTGAACAACTTTCTATGTACGTTATCTAAGAGAATGAAGCTTATTACTAAAACTTTTACACGTAAATATATGTATTTGCATTTCAGAGAATATAAAAGCTTTTATTTATGGTATAAAGTTAATCCATCAACGGACAAGGTAACCGGGGAGTCTCGTCTTGTCGATTACATTCGGGACACTGCAGGACTCAAAGGGACTAAGTTAATGTGCAGGGAAGGAGGATGCGGAGCTTGTGTAGTCAGTGTCCGATCAAAAGATCCAATTACAGGCGAAGAAATTGTCAAAGCCGTAAACTCTGTATGTAATCTTTTTGATTGATCTACTAATACCCAAGTTTTTTATACTTCAGTCTTTTATGCTCATTATAGTATTGTATTGACTCATTTTATTTTAACACGCATCTTCCTACATAATACGTAAGAAGATTCGTGGTACAATATCTTTAAAATATTGCCAATTAGCAATTTATTTCCACAAGATGCTTCTTTTCTTGCAACCATTGCTGCATTTTTGATTTCTCAACTTTCCGTTATGTTTCATTGTTTTCATATTTGCATTAGAGTAAAGTGATGTGCCCTTTGCCATCAGTAGTCCTTACAGACAACTTGCAAGTGTTTTTTAATTGGTAAATATTATTTCATGTGAATTTTTCCCAGTGCTTAACACCAGTGTATAGCTGCGATGGATGGGATATTTCCACAGTAGAAAATATTGGCAACAAGAAACAAGGATATCACAACATACAGAAAAGGCTTGCAAAGTTTAACGGAACACAATGTGGCTTCTGTTCACCAGGAATGGTTATGAGTATGTACAGGTAGGTTAATTGCTCAAAATATGCATGTAAAATAAGTATGCCCTTAGGAAGCGTATTGTTTGTATAATTACTATTATTAATATTGTGCAATGCATGAAATGCAATTTTTCTTAATAATGCGTAATATTAATAAGTATGTAATGTATGTACATGCTTTCTATACCTGAGAACTTTATCATTCTTATTTTTAGCCTGCTGGAATCTAAACCAGAACTTACTGTTAAAGATGTTGAAGATAGTTTCGACGGGAATATTTGCCGATGCACAGGATACCGTCCAATTCTTGATGCATTCAAGACATTTGCGAAAGACGCTCCTGAAGAGCTCCGCAAACAATGCACAGGCGACATTGAGGTAATAAAAAGTCTCAACACTTCATTCAAAAATGAAAATCATGATTACATTTAAGTAGCTATAGAAGGTTCTAGTTCAATTATCGTGTAGTTGCTTTGAACTGAAGTGTTTTCGTTGTGAATGAGTTTTATACCTGCGTACCTCATATTTATTTAGGTATGAAGATTTTAGAGATACTTTGAGACATGATGTCTCATGACTATGACTCAAACTCAAAACAGTAATAACAAGTCATCACACAAATCGTTATTATTTTTTTGCACCTTGGCGTTTCATGTTGGTCCTTATTGGTCGGCCGAATGTTTTGTTTCATTATTAAAGGACATCCAAAATTGCCTTGCAATTTTTTATAGTGTACAATTGTACACGCACGTAACACTATTAGATATGGAGTAGCATATAGTATTACAAACCTTTATATAGAATTCTAAAATCATGAAACTAAAGACCATTGTGGCCCTTGTTCGCATACGAGACCAAGCACAGTAGGTCATAAATTATCAAGGGTCGGATATATAAATAAAAGAAAAAGCGTAATATTTGTCAGGGAAATGTGCCTATACTTTTAAGATACATTACAATTTTCAGATAGCATTATTTGCATGCATACTTTTATTAGAATTATAGAACATTGTATGTATTGCATGTCCGATGCAAACCCTATATGGTCATTCATGAATAACGAAAATTATATTATTACTGTTAGTATAAATATGTGAAAGATGTTACTTTTCAGCTGTTAAGTATTCCAGTACTGTACGTATTTTATCTTGTATAATATATAGTAGTACAGTCTTTCTTGCATTTTACATTGCATTATACACAATATACAGTAGCGACCTAAACTTTTAACGATAAGGATACCTATAGTTACTTACTTACTTTCAGATTAGTAGTAGTTGAGAAAGGTGGTTACAATTTCATTAAGGAAAATTAAATCTCTTCTGTACGTATGGTTTTTGTACATACGCACCTGCACGCATCACAAACGAACAAATCTATTGATTCTGAATCTAAGTGTAGTATGTTTCTATGTTTGAGAAGTTGAGACTATAAAACTAAAAGTATTTCAGCGGATTTAATACAGATAAATTGCCAATATGAAAATATTTCTACAGGGTAATCTTTTATTTGGAAAAAAGCAACATACATGTAGATATTTAAGGTGCATCTGTGCATAGTTTGATATTTTTCAGTAATGAAGCAAATATCCATTAGCATTAATTTTGTTTCGCCTTTTCGTTGTCAGTAATCATGTAATACATTTTAGCTGTATGAAATTTACTTACCTAATAGATCTACCTAACCTACCTATGCTGTTTGAGTCACTTTAGTATAAGATTAATTGTTCTTTTTTCAAAGTTTCAACCTACCAATTTATTTCACTAGTTGTAGAGATTTTTTTAGGTCCAATTTCAGTTTCAAGGACATTGCAGAAGGTTGCATTGCTTTATAGCTTATACGCAATGTAGTAATGACAGCATAGCAGTAAGTTAAGTTGTTGCTATTAAATATAATAGTTCTAGACACTCAAGTATGTTTTCGCGTGGACAGTAAATTATTACTGATTTTATTATGTAGGTATCAAATAGAGCAGTAAGCCAAACAAATTTTGAATTGACTACACAGGGAGAAACTTTTTTATGCCAATTGTGTTTGTGTTGAATTTACGAATAGGAATAATAGAAATTCGGATACACACACGGAAAATATATTTTTCATGAAACATGATTTTAATAATACCTTTTTGCAGTGTAACTTCTAATGCTGAATACGAAATGGGAATACTATATACCACTGATATTACAAAATATTTACTATTTATGTATGACAGGATTGTGCCAGCTGCCCTGGTAAAAATGGAACAACAGGAACGTGTGCTTCAAAAGAAAATGATCCAGCAGGAAGAGGGCCATCGAAATGTCATTTAGCGATAGCAAAACTTTTAGCTCACCGAAAAGGAACCTCAGAAACTATAATGAAGCTTCCTTCTGGAGAAGAATGGATTCAAGTACAAGATGTAAAATCTGTTGTTGTCAACTTGGAAAGGCTAAACAAGGCTGGCTTAAAATATCGTGTTGTTGCAGGAAATACTGGAACCGGTAAAACAAATTTGGAGAAATTTTTAATGCTAAGATAACTGAAAATTATATCGATATTATTTAATTAATATTATAAAAATCAGGAGTCTTCAAGCACGATGGACCTTATGACGCCTTCGTGGATATCAATGGAATTCCTGAGTTAAAGAAATCCACATTGGATACCAGTGGAGTTGTTCTTGGGAGTGGAACAACCCTCACTTCTGCAATTAGTCTTTTGAAGAAAGCGTCCTCATTAGACGGCTATCATTACACTGCTGATATGGGAAAACATTTGGAACGAGTGGCTAACGTCCCCGTTAGAAATGTATGGAAAATTAATTCACAAAATAACAGTTTACTTAAAAAATGGTTATTTCAATAGATTACAAATATTTCGTAGGCTGGAACGATAGCTGGAAACTTAATGATGAAACATGCCCACAAAGAGTTTCAATCCGATGTTTTTGTTATTTTGGAAACAGTTGGGGCCAAAATAAATATTGGTAAGTAAAGATATATTTTGGTTCTAGGGTTTGCGGTGACCATTTACTTTTAACAACTTTTCGGGTTCCCCCTAATGTTAGCTACCTTAATATCATATTTGCATAAGTTAATTATATCTCCCTACTATGTGTTAGCATTGTCATCTGGCTGCCCAAAGATGTTTTCCTTGACAGAATTCTTAGGATTGGACATGAAAGGAAAATTAATCGTGTCCATTTATTTGCCACAAAGGAAGAATGGTTACGTATACAGGAGTTTCAAAGTAATCGTTAAATTTAACACTTTGTATGTTCTCTTTGTGTATGTATGTATATTTAATTCCCCATATTATGCAGCAGCAACTATAGTTGCATCATTTTGTTAAAATTCTTTAAATATAGATCACTCGTCGCTACCAAAATACCCATGCTTATGTCAACGCTGGATTTTTGTTTAAAGTGGATCCTAAACAAAATTATAAAGTTCTGGAAAAACCTCGTATCGTTTACGGTGGAATTTCTGCAGAATTCGTAAGTTTATTCTCTACTAGTCTATCACATGCATAAATCTTGAAAATTACGTGTTAATTGGATAAATCATATTTAATTTAGAGCCATGCATCCGGAACTGAACTTTTCTTGGTGGACAAATGTTTGGGAGATGAAGCAACTCTAAAGGGAGCAATGCAAGCCCTTGAAAAAGAAGTTCATCCAGATTCCCGACCTGCTGAAGCTACTGAGGGGTACAGAAAAGAGTTAACTAAATCCTTGCTCTATAAGGTAATTTCTGTTAACACATATAATTTCCAGAAGATGAATATAAATGAGGTAAATTACTGAAGTAGTTACTACAAATGATTTCCCATTTTCTTATTATATTTAGACAATTCTTGGAATAATTACTGAGAAAGTTGGTCCTGTAATTAAATCTGGCAAAAGTGACATTGAAAAGTTAATTAGCAAAGGAACTCAAGTATACGAAAAGGATGAGAGTGACTCAGCCCTTTATAAGGAAATTCCAAAAGTTGAAGCTTTAAGGCAAGTTTCGGGAGAAGCGGAATATACTGGGGACATTCCTCATCGCCCTGATGAACTATTTGGGGTCTATATCTTGAGTACAGTGGCGAATGCTACTTTGAAGAGCATGGATGCTTCAGAAGCTTTGGTAATTAAATAATACTGTTTATTGTACTAATGTGCAAAGTAATTTGCGAAAGCTAAAAAATATTGGCAGTTATATCTAAATATTTTGTGAAATTCTAGAAAATCCCTGGAGTAGCGAGATTTGTAACCGCATCCGATATTCCGGGCAAAAATACTTTCACTTTTGATGTTGGGTTTTTCCCAATACAAAATGAAGAGCCGGTAAGTACCTATGCAAGCATAAGCTCATTTTTGAGTGTTTCAATGTAGGTCACCTCGTTTTCTGTTTGTAAACCGTGGTTAAACCATTGCTTACTATGTATAGGTGTTGGTGAAAGATAAAATTTCCCATTATGGGCAACCTTTGGGCATCATTCTTGCGGACTCTCGAGAAATTGCAACGGAAGCCGCTAAGAAGGTTGTAATCACGTACGAAAATGTTGAGAAACCAGCCGTTGATCTTGTGACAACGATGAAAAATCTGGAAGCTGCTGGAATACTGGACAAATTTAAATTAGGAACTTTCCCCAGCCCAGATCAACCGAAGGATTCTTCCCCACCGAAGAATTCCGTTAAAGGGGAATTCAAAGTTGGAAGTCAATACCATTTCCATATGGAAACTCATGTGGCTGTTTGTGTTCCAATTGAAGATGGAATGGATGTTTATCATTCTACACAGTGGATGGACGTAACGCAGTCTGTGGTCGCCAAAGTTCTAAATGTGCCACATAACAAGTACGTTACAAAAATATTTATCTTTTTGGAAAAAAAGATTAACTGAGGAATTAACAGTAATTGTTATCATTGTTCATCAACTGGGAATAAATATTATTGTTTTTCTGTGTATTCAGTATCAATGTTCACGTCAGGCGACTTGGTGGGGCATTCGGGGCTAAAATCACCCGAAGTGCTATTGTTGCTGCTGGTTGTGCTGTAGCTGCCCATGCTGCTAATAGACCCGTTAGAATTGTTTTAGATCTGGAAACCAACATGCATATGATCGGAAGACGCCCCAACTACCTGTTAAAATACGATGTAATGCAAAACAGTGGTTTAGTCCAGATATATTTATCTTTTAATTATAAAAGTGACAATTACAAAAATTATATACAATAATTACGCAAATCTAGGTCGGATTTGACGATAATGGCAAAATCAGCAAAGGAATCTTCGATGTGTATGGTGATGTTGGCTGGTGCTTGAATGAACCCATTCCAATTGCTATTGGGATGCACATACAATCTGCGTATGCAGCCGTTGGTTGGCAAGTTAGCCCATATTGTATACTCACGAATACTCCCACTTGCACCGCTGTGCGTGCACCGGGTATGTAACCTTCATTGGGACGTAAAAGAACGTTTTATCTAAAATTGGTTGAAGATTAAATATTTTATTCTTATTTTTCTTGAATTTCTCCCAGGGAGCCCTCAAGCTTCTCTTCTGATTGAGACTGTAATGGAGCACATCGCTAATAAGCTTGAAAAAGATCCCTTGGATGTAAGGACAGCCAATTACTGGCAATCTGGAGATTCCCGTTTACAATTGCTGCCGTCCCCCCATAAGCTGGAAGGAGAAAATCTAATTCCGCAAATGATTGAGGAAGTTAAGAAATCAGGAGACTACGACCAGAGGAAAGCTTTTATTGAGAAGTTCAACAAAGTAATTAATACAATATCATAATTATGAACCATCAGGTATTCATTATTCATCTCCAGGTAAACTTGTATGAGAAATGCTAATTGAAATTATTTTACTTCAGGAAAATCGATGGAAGAAGCGGGGAATGGCTCTGGTACCCGTTGGATATCCGGTAGAGTTCGGTGTTTCAAAATTCCCAGTGCAGGTATTAATTTACCAGCACGATGGTTCCGTTGCGGTTTCCCATGGTGCAATTGAAATGGGTCAAGGTATCAATACCAAGGTAAAATAATAAGCTAACGGCAATTGTTTCTCAAATTGTAAATGAAAGCTTTTTACCTTTTGAGTTCCAGGTTTTTATTGTTTACTCCATCTGACTTAAATAGGTTGCCCAAACTGTTGCACATGCTTTACGAATTCCTGTTGATAAAATTCAAATCAAGCCGAGTAATAACTTCATCGGGGGGAATGCTCACTGTACCGGAGGGTCCATAGCCAGTGAATTATGTTGTGCTGTAAGTTTCGGAATGTAAAATCCAAAATACTCAGTTTTAAAAAAATATATTTACGTACGACAATTTCATTTGTTTCAAAAGGCAGCTCTGAAAGCCTGCCAAATCCTTATCGACCGCATGCAGCCAATCAAGGACAAGATGGATAACGCTAACGCAACTTGGGAAGAACTTGTTGCCGAGTGCACCAAGAAACATGTCAACCTTATGGGTCAATATACGTAAGACCTATCACGACCTCCTCTATCTTATTTTGAACCATTTAGATATATGAATCCATAAATGTGATGGGATACATTAATAATCGTCCATGTAAATAGACATGGCTCATAATAATATATATGTATATTATGTAGTATTTATAATTATTCTAAATCTAAACTTAATATGTCTCAAATATAAGTTAGAGGCTAAGCCACACCTTACTAAATTAATATAACCATCTCTTTTCATTTTTAAAGGATCTCCCCAGAGGATGCAGTGAAGCCATATTTTATTTGGATAGTTAACCTAACTGAAGTTGAAGTGGACATTTTAACAGGAGAGTACAAGGTGAATAATTTGTCAATGTCAGCCAACACGATTTCAGAAATAAAGCTAATGTAAAATAAATTCTTTTGAATAGGTTCTCCGTACGGATTTGGTAGAAGATGCTGGCAAAAGTATGAGCCCTGGTGTAGATATCGGTCAGATTGAAGGAGGTCACATATTTGGTCAAGGGCTCTATACAACTGAGAAACTTACTTTTGAAACGGAAACAGGGAAGCTGTTAACTGATAACACTTGGGTAAGAGTAACATTTTTCATATTGTTACAAATGTATATGATTCAGTTTATATTGAAATTGAAACTTCATTGCTCGTTTGGGTTAAACCGTTTAAGACAAACGAAGTTTTGATATGAACTGCAACATGTAACATATTGGCGTAAAAACACTGTCAATCAAAATTGCATGACATTTTTTCAATGAGTTAATACATCAAGAATTAATTTTGCTCTTAGGAATATAAGCCACCAGAAACAAAGGACATACCAGAAGATTTCAGGATCACACTTTTAAAAAATGCACCGAACCCATATGGGGTTTTAAGCTCAAAAGGTAGAATATATTATAAATAATGTCATCCTACTATATTAGTAACTTAATATTTGCAGTCATCTCACTAAAACTACTGAAATATATATAAATCTATTTTAGCAACTGGAGAACCAATTATGTGTGGAGGTTGTGCTGTAGTATTTGCCTTAAAGAACGCCATCGCAGCAGCCAGGAAGGATGTAGGGAACACGGAATGGTTTAATATTGGTTAGTGTGTCATACTAGAATTTCTTATGTGACTATATCGGCTTAAATGACGGTTTTAATAAAACTATTTCATTTTAGAAACTCCGGTGACTCAGGAAGACGTCATTCGTCTATCTCTTACCTCGAGCCAGCAATATGGGTATTAAAAAAGTGTCTTGGGATTGAGCTGGCAAGAAAAATGGTGTGAACTTCCAGTGGAATCCGCCCTGATTAATGCATAATGGTTTCTAATATCCTGTCTGATTTTCACATAAATCCGAATCAGTATTTTTGGTCACATTATTGTCTTTAATTTTATGAATTAAATTACATACACTTAGATTGTATGCATTTGTGGATACTAAAATGGGGAAATTACTTATAATATTATAATACCTGTAATAATAAACGTTATACAAAATACAGACCTATGTATATCTGCATTGAGGTCAGTAATAAATGTATTTTGCTCTCTTATATAAACACATCATTTGTGCATTATCACTGATCATTCTGTAATTTATTTGTCCTTGTGAAATTAATGGACAAAAAGTGTCGTTATGCATGGATAAGATGGTTTATATGATAATTCTAGTTTGTCTTTCTGTTACTTTATAACCAGAATGTGCATTTTTATTATTATCTATGTTTATCTATGCACTACATACACAATATACACATGTAAGTAGCTTGACATATTTGTATATAGATATTTATGTGATAGGAACGCAAAAGTGTTAAGCAGTATGCTTGCATTTTGCATGGAAGTCTATTGTGCATCTATTAAAGTATTATTATTAGAATATTTGCGAGGTCTTTAATGGATAAGTGAGTAATTACTTACCTGTGTAAACCTTATAATATTATGCATAATTCAGATTACTATGCAAGTATAACGCATAATATATCCAGTAGTTATATGTATATTAAAACCATCCTGCACTCAATATTATAATGGAGCGCTTACCATAAAACCTATTCTTGCACGATCATTCTTTGAGTTTAGTCAAGTGTTATGCATAAGATAGACATTTGTACTTGAGTTGGGTTGAAATATTGATTAGAAGTAGTGTAGAGTATGTATGTAAATGTGTGTCGGGTTTCAAATTGCCATTAGTATAAGAGCCGTTTCTGAGTGACAGCATTTACTCTTTAAATCGTTAGAAGCATCGTAGTTGTCAGATAGTGTTGGGATCTTTACATGAAAACATGTAAAGACATTTTTCTGTGTGTACGTAAATGTAGTACAAATAACTAACCACGGTATATGCATTTGGCTTTGTACTACATTATTACTGTTAGAATAAGTGATACTGTCCGTCCTTGTTATTGGGTCACTTGCAGTTACTTAAAATAAAGTTTCACCGTACTGTGTCGTAAAGTCGCAACACAAAGTAAAAATTCTTTTGAATAAGTACTACGATTTCCTTTCAATAAGTATTAACTTTTTGTGGATTGCACTCCTTCATCATGGTAAAAACGTAAGTTTATTAAATAACCATTTGTAAAAGCAATATTACACTTTTATAAAAACACCAGCTTTGTGTAGTGGTTAGGCCTATGCAAAAAGATACCACTTTATAACTTTCAGCTATGTATGCTATTAAAAATCTCGGGAACAAATAATTTACATTTGCATTTTCCTAATAAGATTCCGTTTCGAATAGTACTGTAGTACACTGAAATTAACCTTATTAAGCCACTTAACACCATAACATATCTTTATGGTTTCGGGAATCTAGGATTCAGCTTTTGGGTAGAGAAGATTCAATTTTTGGCTATCTAGGACCGTCTATGAGGTGCTTTACTGTTAATTATTGTAGATAATAATAGTGTTCCACCGTAATTAATAATTTTGTGGATACTACACGTAATTACTTACTTATATTTTAGTGTACATGTAAATGAGCAGTAGTATATTATGAGTAGAATAGTTCTTTCGTTAACACGTATATGCACTTAGCTAAATAAAACTGATATTTTTCGTCACCCTAGCACATTGGGCTTCTTATATATTTATTATGACGGAGCGTTTAACTGCTTTGCCATGTCCTTGTCCACCCCTGGTGCGTTAATACTATCACTCTGTGTTATAATGCATTTATTCACTTTCAGATTTAGGGCAATATAGTATTATTAAATATTTGCTTACAATATGGCTTCATTCATACTTGTACTATTTTAGCGAAGGAAGCGGTGTGGATTTCGCCATCAATGGAGAACATTACAACGGTGAGATAAAGAATCCATTAAAAATTGCATACCAACAATCAGTGATACGTAAAACAAATGATAAAAGAATACTGTCATGAAAACATATCTTGTACCAAAGTATGTAATACCTATTTAATAACAACAACAATTGTGTTATTTAAGTGAGCCCATCGACGGACAAGATAACCGGGGAATCCCGTCTTGTCGATTACATTCGGGACAATGCAGGACTCAAAGGGACTAAGTTAATGTGCAGGGAAGGAGGATGCGGAGCCTGTGTAGTCAGTGTCCGATCAAAGGATCCAATTACAGGAGAAGAAACTGTTAAAGCCGTAAATTCGGTATTAACGTGTGCCTTTAAATCTTTGATTAACTTTATTCTCAATTATACTTACAAGTTTATTAAGAATTTTAATTAGATAAAGATTTGAAATGCATGTGACTATAAAATATTTTTATGTATGCATACATACATAGCGTATCGTGCAGCATTACATGCAATTAAATGAAATACGTCACATAAAGCTATAAATATGAAATACGTTTTGGCATAGATGCTAATTACATGCAATTTTTAATTATTGGCAGAGCAAATAATGGGTAGTCGAATTCTCTCAAGAACTTTTATAGCTAGTGATGCAATTAACATTTTATGTGCTATATTCCCTTTGTAGTGCTTAACACCAGTGTATAGTTGCGATGGTTGGGATATTTCCACCGTAGAACATGTTGGTAACAAAAAGCAAGGCTATCACTCAATTCAGAAAAGACTTGCCAAGTTTAATGGAACGCAATGTGGCTACTGCTCGCCTGGAATGGTCATGAGCATGTACAGGTAGGTATTTGAGCAATAAAAAATATTTCAAAGATGAAATTATCAATTTGTAATTAAGTGCTCTACATGAATTCAAACCTAATGCATCTCTCGAATTATATAATTTTAATGGAAGCAATAAAATAAAAGGGGTTATGCAGAATTTTTTATGTATTCATTTTCAAATTTTAATTTTAGCCTGCTTGAATCTAAACCTGAAATTACTGTAAAAGATGTTGAAGACAATTTCGATGGAAATATTTGCCGATGCACAGGATACCGCCCGATTCTTGATGCATTCAAGACATTCGCAAAGGATGCTCCTGAAGAGCTCCGCAAACAATGCACAGGCGACATTGAGGTAATGAACTGAAAAAAATTCTTATCGTGACATTTTTAATGCCAACCTGAAAAGCATCGTATTAAGCATGCTAAATTCGTACACAAAATTTACCAATGCAGGTGCTGTTATAAATAAATAATATACTTACCTACATGCATACTGTACATACTGTATACCTTCCATATCTGCTACAAGAAATTGCACACTACATTTGTTCCAGATTACAACAAATGGAATATTGGGTTGCATAAAATAGTAGGGGCATAAAATAATCTGATACCTAATTACTAATTACATTATTGTTAAATAATATTATGAATTTAAAATGAAGTATTTACTGACACACTTACATTATACACAATGTTTATGTAAGTGCAATTTGAGAAGTGACGTTATTTAGCTAAGCTATCCCATGTTTCCAATTGCTTCCCTGATATGAATGTAGTTTGCATATAAGGTATATACTTACAGATAAAATTATAATGTAACACCTAGAGACAGCCTTGATGGTAGGTTATTATTTTTTTCATCGTGTTTTTATAAATTCAATGATATATTTTATATAAAAGAAATCTTAATTTATTGCGTGATATGCAAACAATGAAGTATATGAGGCTGGCGTGACGTTCCAATTTTAAAGATGCAATATTGAAGTGTAGCTACACTGTCATATTGAGTAAAACGAGTCGCTTTATAAAGATACAAAACAAAGGATTATACCATGGACCATATTGTGAATTTGTGAATCTATTTGAAAGCCTTATTCCTATCCAGTGTGCCTAGCAAGTTTAGAAAGAAAATAACACTAAGAATAAAACAGGTATGTATTTCCAGCAGTATATTTCTCAATTGATGGAATATGTAAAAGAAGCTTTTATAAGCACATGATCATTTCAAAGGACAACCTTTTCTTTTGCAAAATTAAGCGTAAGCATGGTCTAAAGGATTGTGACAATAAAGGCAATTTACTGCTTTAGTATACTTTATATTTAAAGTGGAAATCATATTTTATTTATTCTGTATGAATAATGATTTAAATATATAAATAATAATTAGTTTTAATTTAGTACTTACTACATTAGTACCCATCCATTGCTAGTTTAGTTGCTACCAACTCAGACTAGATAGTCTTTCGAACAATTTGTATGATGATTTCTTCTGCCGAGTTCCAAGGTCACGGTTGCTGACCAATCTTAACGTTATGGCATAATGTGCTTGTCATACGTGAAGTAATTTGTCATGACTAATACTTTACATTAGGTAATTTATCAAAGATGCTTTCTGGGCCACCGTCGTGTGGACTGAAATGGGCCATATTGGCCTGGTCAGTGCTTGGAGGTCTCTTCTATAGATTCGCTCTACCCCCTCTAAAACATACATTACATTAGGTAAAAAAGTGTCTAGGAATAAAACTCATAAGGAATATGCAGAATTGCAAGAAAATGGAAATGTTTCCCTCAAGGTTACATAATCTGTTTTATTAACATTTTGATAAGCTCACTTTTTGACAGGACTGTGCTACTTGTCCCAGCAGAAATGGAAATGTTTCAAATGGAAATGGAACATGTGCCTCTAATTCAAATGGAAATGTTCCAGACGAAACGGCCCCAAAATGTTATTTGGCAAGACTTTTAGCCCACAAAAAGGCGACTTCAGAAAATATTATTAAGCTTCCTTCTGGGGAGGAATGGGTTCAAGTTAATGATGTCAAATCAGCTATTGTAAACTTGGAAAGGTTAAATCAGGCTGGATTAAAATATCGTGTTGTGGCTGGAAATACTGGAACAGGTATGTATAATGAAGGGACAGGCCTGTAAATATTTTATTTTTTGTTTTAAAAATAGTAGTAAAATTCATGTTATATAATCATATTCGAATAAATCTCAATATTTCAGGTGTATATAAACACGATGGACCTTATGACGCTTTCGTGGATATCAATGGAATTCCTGAGTTAAAGAAATCCACGTTGGATACCAGTGGAGTTGTTCTTGGGAGTGGAACAACCCTCACTTCTGCAATTAGTCTTTTGAAGAAAGCGTCCTCATTAGATGGATATCATTACACTGCTGATATGGGAAAACATTTGGAAAGAGTGGCCAACGTCCCCGTTAGGAATGTATGGAAAAAAATTCGTGAAATTTTTATACATATTTCTTTGTATGCAATTTTGAAAAAATTTATTTCTTAAATACATACATAGGTCGGCACGATTGCTGGAAATTTAATGTTGAAGCACGCTCACAAAGAATTCCAGTCAGATATCTTTGTCATTTTGGAAACTGTCGGGGCCAAAATCAATATTGGTACGTTTATAAATACTTAAATCATTGACAAACCCGAATTCTGTGTTATATAGTTGCTTTCTTAACTGTTCCTGCAATTTGAATGTTACAGCAATATCTTCTGGGACTCCAAAGATGTTTACCTTAACAGAATTCTTAGGATTGGACATGAAAGGAAAATTAATCGTATCCATTTATTTGCCACAAAGGAAGAATGGTTACGTTTACAGGAGTTTCAAAGTAATTAAATACATTAGAATTTGAATTAAAACTTTCTGTATTGTAATCGGGCGGACATTTTGGACAATCATATTACTATGTTTTATGTACTATTTATGTATATATGTACCCAAATATACTTTTAAAATTTGCAGATCACTCGTCGCTACCAAAATACTCATGCTTATGTCAACGCTGGATTTTTGTTTAAAGTGGATCCTCAACAAAATTATAAAGTTCTTGAAAAGCCTCGTATCGTTTACGGTGGAATTTCCGCTGACTTTGTAAGTTATATAAGCATATTAAATGTTCATCAGAATTTGTTCCAAAAAGAAATATTTCCGAATGTATACAAACAGTAGATACATTATATGGTAGCTAATTAAATTAATTTGCTTCTCAGATCCATGCATCAGGTACTGAACTTTTCTTGGTGGACAAATGTTTGGGAGATGAAGCAACTTTACAGGGAGCAATGCAAGCACTTGAAAAAGAAGTTCATCCTGATTTGAGACCTGCTGAAGCCACTGTGGAGTACAGAAAAGAGTTAACTAAATCCTTGCTCTATAAGGTACTAACAATAAGTTTTAACGATTTTAATGAGACTTTCCTCTTAGTTCACCTAAATTACTCTACTTAAATATAAACTAAATAGAAGATCTAAATATTATAGTTATCACTGAAATATTAAATTTTATTTTTCCATGCATTTAGACAATTCTTGGAATAGTTAATGAAAAAGTTGACTCTGCAATTAAATCTGGCAAAAGTGATATTGAAAAGTTAATTAGCAAAGGAACTCAAGTATACGAAAAGGATGAGAGTGATTCAGCCCTTTATAAGGAAATCCCAAAAGTTGAAGCTTTAAGGCAAACATCCGGAGAAGCTGAATACACAGCGGATATTCCTCATCTCCCGGATGAGTTATTCGGTGTATTCGTTTTAAGCACAGTAGCCAATGCTACTTTGAAGAATATTGATGCATCTGAAGCTTTGGTATTCACACATATATATATAAGTCACCATAATACCATTTCTAGACATAAAGATCCTATAAATTGTACTGAATGCATATCTAAATGCGAAAAAATAATGTTATTTCTTCATAATGGGTCTTCAGAAAATGCCTGGAGTTGCAAGATTTGTAAGTGCTGTTGATATACCTGGAAAAAACACGTACACAATGGAAAATGGATTTTTCCCTGTGGCGCAAGAAGAACCGGTAAGGATATAATAATAAATGTGTTACAATTGTTTTCATATTCGCGTACTATTATTCATAATTTTCAATTTGGCATAGGTGTTT
This sequence comes from Tomocerus mixtus, assembly GCA_034694165.1. NCBI lineage: Eukaryota > Metazoa > Arthropoda > Collembola > Entomobryomorpha > Tomoceridae > Tomocerus > Tomocerus mixtus. Next base: position 28,097 of record JAQFYC010000815.1, read on the forward strand.
GCAAAAGATAAAATTTCACACTATGGACAACCTTTGGGTTTGGTTCTGGCCGATTCCCGAGAAATTGCTACAGAAGCTGTCAAGAAAGTTGTGGTCACCTATGAAAATGTCGAGAAACCATCTATCGACCTTGTTGATACAATTAAAAAATTGGAAGCTGCAGGAGTTTTGGATAAATTTAAGCTTGGCACTTTTCCAAGTCCAGATCAACCGAAGGATTCTTCCCCACCAAAGAATACAGTCAAAGGGGAATTCCGAGTGGGAAGTCAATACCATTTCCATATGGAAACTCATGTGGCGTTTTGTGTTCCTAAAGAAGATGGAATGGATATTTATGCTGCTACTCAATGGATGGAGATGGTCCAGTCTGTTGTAGCAAGTCTTTTAAAAATGCCCAGCAATAAGTATAATCACATCAAACTAAATATAATTTTACTGAAGAAATCTTAAACTTTATGTAACGATATATTGGCTGATTTTGATAAAATCTTCTTTGTAGTATTAATATAATTGTACGAAGACTTGGAGGAGGATTTGGGGCAAAAATTGGGCGAGGAGTAATTGTTTCTGCTGCTTGTGCTGTAGCAGCTCATGTAACTAATCGACCTGTACGGATTGTTTTAGATTTGGAAACCAACATGAATATGATAGGAAGACGCCCCAACTATTTGCTAAAATATGAGGTAATACTTCCTGCAAAGTTTGCAAATTATTCCTTGCAAAGTTGATTCTTAAAATTATAATATTAAATTCAGGCTGGATTTGATGATATTGGGAAAATCAGCAAAGCCAATTTTGAAATTTATGGCGATGTCGGTTGGTCAATGAATGAGCCCATTCCATTGATAGTTGCTTTGCATATCCAGTCTGCCTATGCAGCAATTGGATGGCAAGTTAGTCCACATTCCATACAAACGAATACTCCAGCAAATACTGCAGTTCGTGCCCCAGGTACATAGAATCACGAATTTTGACTTAAAATATTTCCCTGATAGACATAAATTAAAAATTTATCTTTTAAATTGAAAAATGCCGTTGATTTATCACAGGAAGTCCCCAAGCCTCTCTTCTAATTGAAACTGTGATGGAACACATAGCTAATAAACTTGGAAAAGATCCGTTGGAAGTAAGAGCGGCCAATTACTGGAAACCTGGAGATAGTCGCTTGCAATTGATGCCTTCCCTGCATCAATTGGAAGGGGAAAATCTAATTCCACAAATGATTGAGGAAATTAAAAGATCGGGGGAATACGATCAGAGGAAAGCCTTCATTGAGAAATTCAACAGAGTAATTAGTTAACCATACCTCATATGTATTACCGATTGTGATTCATTTCCTAGTTAATTATTCGTAATACATGTTTGTTTTGTAAAGGAAAATCGATGGAAGAAACGCGGAATGGCTTTAGTACCCGTTGGATATCCATTGGAACATTTTGGGGCCAGATTCCCAGTCCAAGTTCTGATTTATCAGTTGGATGGTACCGTTGCTGTTTCCCATGGGGGAATTGAAATGGGACAAGGAATTAATACCAAGGTAAAGAAAGCTCTTCGTTTCTAATTGTCATACCTATGTACTTAGAATCTTTGACCAATATTATTTATCGTTCCAGGTTGCCCAAACTGTTTCACATGTTCTGCAAGTGCCCATAGATAAAATCCAAATCAAGTCCAGCAATAATTTTATCGGAGGAAATTCTTACTGCAGTGGAGGATCAGTTGCCAGTGAATTGTGCTGTGATGTGAGTTACTATAAAACATATTAATTATTTGCTTTAATTTTATTGAAAGTTCTAACATTAAATATTCTATGGAAAAGGGAGCAATGAGGGCTAGCCAAATGCTTGTAGAGCGAATGAAGCCAATTAAAGAGAAGATGGACAATCCAACTTGGGAGCAACTTGTTCTGGAAAGTTCCAAGAAAAACGTCAACCTTATGGCTCAATACATGTAAATAAATATATCTGAATATGTACAATTTTTTTGTTTTATTTTTAGCGAATGAAATCTTTTGGATGATTTTTATAGGCATTCTCCAGAGGATGGAGTAAAGCCGTATTTCGTTTGGCTGGTCAACCTTACTGAAGTTGAAGTAGATATTTTGACTGGAGAATACAAGGTTACTTCCTAAAAGCAATTAGTATCAAACAGAACTCAATTGAATTAAAATGGCAATCAATAAAATAAATTGGTGATATAATATCCGGAAGTACAATACATAGCACTGAACTTTTATATCCTTCTGTAAGGTTGTTCGTACGGATTTGGTTGAGGATGCAGGGAAAAGCTTAAGCCCTGGTGTGGACATCGGCCAGATTGAAGGAGGTCAAATATTTGGCCAAGGTCTCTACACAACAGAGAAGCTTGTATTTGATACAAACTCTGGAAAGCTACTAACAGATAATACTTGGGTATGTTCTGTACTTGTTAAACGGTTGTATGTACTAAGATTAGAATGTACAGTATTTTTGCACATGTAATGGATGACTCATTTATTTTTGCTTATGCTGTACATTAAGTTTATTACAACCATGTTCAATGTCCTTAGGAATATAAACCACCAGAGACAAAGGATATCCCGGAAGATTTCAGGATCACCCTTTTAAAAAGTGCACCAAACCCCTATGGAGTTTTAAGATCAAAAGGTAGCGAATATACTACAAATAGACTTACTTACATCTAATCCCTTACATTACTTACGTTGCTCTTAATCTTTTTATTTGCGTTATGAAATTATTTTAGCAACCGGAGAGCCAGTTCTCTGTGGAAGTTGTTCTGTTGTATTTGCATTAAAAAATGCCATCGCGGCTGCCAGAAAGGATGCAGGAAACGAGGAATGGTTTGATATTGGTAAGGATCAAATATGCAATTAATAAAATCAGGAAATTATGCATAGCCAATCTAGTAGTTAAGTTATTGAGTTTGCAAAGCGCATCTTCAATAGCGTGTCAGAATATTTTACGCGAATATTAATTATTTAGCATGTTTGGCTTCGCAAATAATTATATTGTGTGTTGATTTTATTCTTATTCTCTTAAAGTAAGTAGGTCACTTTTTTTGTCTTCTTCTCGTGGTATTTTTGACCATTTTCGTACGGATATCCCGATAACATTTATAAATTATTTATATTTAGAAACTCCTGTGACTCAAGAAGATGTCATTCGTTTATCCCTTACTTCAAGCCAACAATACAAATTTTGAAGGCGAAAGAGTTTGCTGTGTATGAACCAGAATGATCTATAGCTTATAATTAAATATAAATTAGTTGTGAACAGTTAACTAATTTTCTTAATCGTTATTAACTATCAAAAGTAGTAAATATCCTTGTTTATAAAAAAATCCTTTAATATGCAACATTAAACTTACTACATATTTGCTGTCTGTAGTACATAGATTACTTTTCGTCTTCGTACTTCTTACTTAGTCCATTAGATAGAGTTCCTACATTAGAAAGTCTATGATTATCTATGTAATTCACATTAATACTATAATTCCACTAATAATGATGCCAATAAAATCATTCATAAGTATATAGTACAGATATACTCAATAAAAACTTTCTTTAAACTAGTTTTGCGAAGATTGTTCATTTAATATGCGCACTACTTATGTTTAGTACATTGCATCTATATGCATAAATGCATTCCAACGCATAATTACAGTATAATACGATTAAAATGTTTTCATTCAATTTTAAACCAAGAATTAACTACTTAGCTTACTATAAATATATATATCATCGACATTATAACTTCATGAAATTGTGCAATTGAAAGGAGAAGGCATCTTTACATACTTAAAATATGTACTATAAGTAATAGACAGAATATTAACGTTATGTAGATTAGGTACTAAATGAGCATGCTTCTAGCACGTATTGTATTACAGTACTAATATACATGCATTCACATACTAAATTACAAGCATAACAACAACTAATTTGACGAAATGATACGTTTTCCATATAAGATGTTTACATAAGTGTAATATAAATATTTTTATGTGTTAAGTTGTATGCTAATGTTGTATGCGTATTATGTACTTAGAATGCATTTCCTTATTGCTTTACTATATGAGGTGAGATGCTGTTATGGAATGAACTATGAACTGTAAATAATTAATGCATTAAGACACGAGGTTTATATTTAGTTTTAGGTAGTAATTGACATGTATTTATTTCACTTGTCAAAACACTTGTAATGTAATTGTAAACAATAACGACATTGGACGAAACGATCGAATAAAAGTATTAGATAGCTAGTGTTACAACAACTGAACAGCATATTACAGCGTTCTAAATTCGAATTAAGTTAAGAGATGTACATATGTATGTATATGTATTATGTATGTATGTATGTAATGTGGTTGATCGTATCTACAAATGTCATACAAGACAAGACCGAACTAAAACACTGACTTAATGTACATTCCACAAGAAAAATATTGAATAAATCCGAATATAATACAAGCATTTCATTGTGGAATGTGAGATACAAAATACGACGAAAACAACATTGACTGGACAAACGCAACATCAACATCAATCTCATTCTTATTGAATTAGATGTAGAAATAACAATTGTTTGTTTGTATGTATGTATGTACTTATTTATATATACTACATAATAATAAGTAATAATAATAAGTATATACAGGAGACACGGTGACGAGATTAAGAAAAGATTGATTATTATACCAGTATAGTACACGTTAAAAATTATATTATAATAATAATGATTGATTCTCTAGCAGAATGATGACAAGTTTCAATAAAACGGTTGCTCAACGATTCCCCATCGAAGAAACATGTACTATTTAGATAACACAAACAACACAGCACTGCACACAGAATTTATCAATTTATATTACACTTGTTTCTTTGCTTATTGGCTTGGCATCGCACTATTGTAACTATAACGTTAAGGTTAACATATTATGTAGCATATAGTACGGACATACGTACTAAATCCCTACTAGACAACAACAACCTAACATAACGTAACTTATTTATTATTATTACGTATGTATGTATGTTTATGTAGTCTATAGATAGATAGTTAGCTTTAGCTTAGTTGTTACTTATATTATAATAAGTAAAATACAATACAAGGTCGAATGTCAGCTATAGTTATGTATGTACCTACAATAGTATGTAATGTTATAGTGCAATCCGACCGATTGGTTTTGATTATTGAACTTAAATGCAACTTTTCTTTTCTTTTCTTAGAGCAGGCCAGAAAAATTGACTTGATCTTTGATTATTTCTAAGTTACATTGAGTTTACAAGTTCATCCAGAAGAATATTACATTTTTTACAAAATCATTTATACACACATGTGTGACAAACTATACAAAAGATTATTTTTGACCAATTGTGTCCAAGGACAGTTCAGGAGTCAAACTAATTACAATTGTTGTTTGTCATTATGTACTTAGAGTTAGTTATTGATATATAGTACAGTAGAATACAATAATAATATAATTATCTACTTAGGATATTACATACGCATACGAACAGTACAAGTACAATACAGAGTTATACTTACAGTACATTACAGTACAGACAATATTATAACAGAGATCAGGGAGCGCTCAATTAACAAATCAATCAAACTCATTGTAATATTGATCTATCTAGTAACTATGATACTTGTCTATGTAATTAATTCTACAGCTAACGATAAGTAGTAACTTAAGCTATCTAAACCTAGTAGTAAATAATTACAAAACCTTTTTGGACAAATTAAGAGGACCAGCAGGACCCATACTGTTGCCCTGCTGCCGGCCGTGATTTGTGTGTGTAGTGACAAGCATGTTACTATCGAAAAAATTAGAGGCAGGCGAATTGTCTCGTGAAAGTTTCGTATAAGTGTACATTTGGTTGTGCTGCTGCTGCAATGATTTTGTAGAGTTGTTTCTGGTCATAGAGGGGTCGACGCATTGGTCCATCGGACTCCCTCGCATTATCAGCGTGTGCAGGAGGTCACTTGCAAGGGCAGACTCTTGGCTAAGCATTTTCGGCTTCTCGTTCAAGGACTTGGCCAGCGTTGAGTGTGTCAGACTGAGTGGGGACTTGAAACTAGGATTCATTAAACGACTGGAATTCACTCCTGGAGACACGCAGTTATTTTTCTGGGGACTCATACACATACTCAGTTTAGGCTGGGTCAGTGCGGAGGCCAACTGCGGGTAGAGTTGGTGGGCGGGAGCGGCGGAGCCCGACTTCTCGGGGGCCTCAGGTGACTCAACAGGACTTTCCAGCCGAGAGGTTGGAGAAGCGCTGGACGAAGAATATGTCGATGTGGTTGATGAGGTGTACCTGGAGAAGAAATAAATTATGGAGTTATAGAATTTTATTTTTAGAGGGTATTTCAAGAAAAGAAGTAAATATAGTTAAGAATTTTTGAGTGTTTTTACCTAAATTTCTTGTGGGGCCTGTATGCCTCATTCATAAGAAGGTTTGTATCAACCATGGGTGGAGCCTGAAGAGCTCTTTTCAAGACTGGCATCTCCTCCTGCGTGCTACTATGGTTCTGTCCAAGATTGACAATGAGACCACCGACAGAGTCTTGTTCGGATCTGGCAGGGGAGCAGCAAGCCCCAGACTCGATTCCAGAGTCTCCACTAGGACTCTCGATCCCTGAGCTTGAACTGGAAGAACTAAGTCCAGGATATTTGCTGCCGCCCATGCTGTAAGGACATACTTTCTCATTTCGGAGTGGGCTTGTGCTCGGACTGTTGAAAGAATGATTTAATTCATGATGAGAATCATCTGAGGACAAAATTTCAGTGTCTTCCGATGACTTTGAACTACGATGACTGGAAACTGAGAGCGGTTGGCTGATTGGAGGTGGGCTCAGTCCTTGTGATGAACATTGATTTGCACAAGAGTTGCCTGATTCCAAGGAACTTGATTGACTCTCCTCCATTTTGAAAGCAAGAAGTTTTTCAGAATGTAATGTATTTAGGGTTCGCAAATCTGGGATTTTCCTTTCCAATTCTTGAACCTTAAATGGAGCTATCATTGAACTCATCGAGGTTCGGATGTGTGACTGCAATTTGGTCACCAGCTCCACATTCCTCAGTCCCGGTCTGTAATTAAACAATGAATGTCATATTTAGCATTCGTTTTCCTTGTAATGAATTTCTTGAAGGGGAAATTCTGTCATACACATTCTACTTCAGACTATTTTAGCGTAATTGAATTTCGCTTACCTATCGGGAGCAATGACGACCATGGCACAGAACATGCCGATTTGCTCATCGTTCAGACCAATTTTGTTGAACTGCTCCGCAAACTTAAACATGGAGTCGAGCAGGAAACGGGCATTTTGAGCTGAGACGGTGTCTCTCTCCAGAATTTGTCCGTTAATGCAAAGCATTGAGTTCCCTTCGAACATGCAAGCGAGTCTTACTAAAAGTATTTCAAATACTCCGGCTTTCAGTAATGTCACTTGGTCATCTTGAGACAGGATAGAGAATCCGGGAAGCCTTTTAGCAAACTCCACAACACCTCGAATTGCGGGAGAGAATCTTTCAGAAAAGTCTGAGATCGCGGAGTGAGGATGTGGATTTAATGGACAAGCCTGGAATGACAATAATAAAAAAATTCGTCAGTAAATCTGTCTACAAAAATTTTTCTCTCATTTTTTATGGAAATATTTCTAAAAAGACTTACAAGAGTTGGGATGGGAAGTGGTGATTGCTGGTCCCCGTCCTTCCTCGAATAATTTGCTTTTTGATAAAGCAATTTAACTTTCTCTCTCGTAAACTCACATGTATCAATATGAGCCTGAATAATAGTTGCAGTCAGTTTGGACAAATCTTCTAACTCACAAGTTAACGCTCGTTCTGCAGACTTGGCGTGATGACTTTGTTGCATCGCAGCCAGGATCTTTGCCTTTTCGCGTTTCGGGACTCTGCCAAAGCGCACAGCTGAAATAATACAAAAATCAATATTCATTAGTAATCTAAATCGATATCTTGGAGACAAGCACTGACATTATATCTCAATATTTCAGTATCAATACATAGGACACAATTTTCACGAACAAAATAATATCTGCCTGTATCTTCCTATTAAACTACGTTCGCAATTTTTTATACTTATTTGTATGAATGATGAATTTAACAATTATTAGCATTACATGATGGGTAATCACGATATGGACAAGCACAGGATGGCTCGCCACAACTTAAAACACTGCGAAGAAGACTCATGGCTCATCCGCTTAGCTCGTGTACAGTACAGTATAAGGAAATATTATCCTTACGTAGTATGCTTATACAAATATTTCCACTTTATGCACCAAAACGTAATAAACCTTTTTTAGCGAACCAAACTCAACAACTGTGTGGATTAATTCAGGAAACTTTCCTCTATCTCTTAATAAACTGCACTAGAAACCAAAATAATTCTATTTTCGTACTATTTCGCAATGCTTTTGCGTTCTGTTGCCGAATTTTCACTTAAAATATCAAGTAAATCCGAAATACAGGTGTGCCACGCAAACAAAATGCGTAATTTGTTCACAGAAGAGAATATTCTCTTGAATTACGGAATAAAAATGTATATTTTCACTAATATGATCCCAATATTAACCCGGACGGAGTTCTAGACTAAAGAAACTGCATGGCCACATTACGTAGATTGGGAATACAATGCTTGCTTACGTTTACGTAGATCGTACTACACAGAAATGAGATAGATCATAGAGGAGAACAGTAGTTTGCAGAGAAGGAAATAGGAAGGATGTGAATTGTTGAAGGATAACTGTGGCAAGGTTGAGGTTGCAATGTCTGTCCTTGGCTTGCTTGCTAAAAATATTATGCGCCTAGTCAAGAGACTCCTCTATATCGGTATAACTATATCAAACCCTTTATTTTATATACATACGTACGACGTACACACATTCTCCATTCTACCTTGCTTTCCTATATAGATTATTATTTCTGTTGTTTGTGCTCTTCTTACTATACATATATACTTATATACTACATATCAGTATATGTACATACATACAATGTTTTTCTGTTTTGTTTCATATACTCCGTCTCTGTCTGCCCACGTATGTTTTGATACGATACGAGCGATTACACAGAACTGTTCATCATCATCATGAACATTCTATATAGAAAAGTGCAAAGGTAAAGGCAAAGGTAAACTTTATAAATACTTCATACATAAGCTACCTTACGTATGAGCTTGACTTGACTTTATGTTACCTTCCAAGAAATGATCAGGTAATAATGTAATGTAATGTAATTTCATAGAAATACGTCTACTACTTATATAGAACATAGGGAGCACAGTGCACAAATAAAAGACCGTGACATCGTCACAAGCATGCCAATATATAAAGGAATTCTATCTTAATGCATATAAAGTGAATTTTGCAACATTTCACAAAGTCACAGGCACTCTGTGTGTGTATAAGCAGGAATCTAACTAAAAAGCTACCTACTTCAACTGCAAGGTTATCCTATACGGTCACGTCGTCATCGCATACCATACCATCATCTCCTGCCTCAGTCAATACCTACATACTGCATACTACGCTATATTCTCTGTAGGCTGTAGGTTAGTGTTAGTGTTGGTAGCTAAGCTCATTCAATGACTAATGGGGAGCTCAGTTGAGCTGTGCAAATAAACTTCTATTCCTATACAGGAAAAATTATTATGCGAACTGGGAAGGCTAACCGGAGTTTTTATTCAGACCAACATTTACACGTTTTCTACTTACATGCAATCTACACACACACCACTACCACACGGGCAATAATAATTATCATAACCTATTACTAAACTAAGTCAGTCATTCCTTATTGTCTGCAAAAAATTTATTCAACCTTGAGATAACTTTCCCCATTTTTTTAAAAAAGTATTTTTTAAAATACACTACGATTTTTATGAATTTAGTAAAGAAATAATCGAAATGAAATGAGAAATCGATACAGAAGTACTAGTATGTAGACGTAAACATGTATATATGTATATATAGGGCATTTATACATAGGCACATAATATTACTTAGAAGGATAATACAAATAGTGCACGAGTTTGCATGTGCCATGTCAGCACTATGTATTTAAGTGTAGCAGTGTAATAGCAGTAGTAGGTTTGGCTATCCTGAAATGGAATCCCAGGGACGTACATCGCAGATTAGTGACCTTGTGAGTCAACTCAACTGTATTGCCAATTACATAGTGTAATGCAATAATATGTAGGTACATTTCATTCACATTCAATTCCCTGACACTGATTTGATTTGATTGCGAATTGATTTCATACTACACACTGTATTGTATTTATATTATAATCCATTATAACAGAGAGCTTGAGCTACAGCACATTATTTTGAAATAACACGTTTAGCTATCTACAAGCTTACACGCTTTGACTAACTTCACTTCTCTAACTAGTACAAATGCAATGTGAAAACTTTCGAAATATACCTACACACGTTTAAGTGTGTGTTATTGCAGCAGACTACATTCTTATACTTGCATACATAGACGTACATACAAAAACAACAACCTTAGTGCCATGTTGGTATGGTATGTACCTACTTACCACATACCTACAGTACACTACTAAACAGTGTAAAACGCATTTCTGTATACTGCATCGTATGAGAATTAAAAAGAATAACCTAGTGAGACATTCGCAACACTACCAAACTACTAAATGTCTGTATTGCAAACAAAAGTCAATGTATTTACAAAACATGTGTAAAAAAGAAGGAACCTGAACCTGGCCAATGGTAAATATGCATACTGAATAACAATTAGCAAGTTATATAAACTAAAATAAACAAAATGTGTGTGCAAATATTATTAGTAGCTAAATGTTCGTTAATTAACTTTCCTTTGCATATGATTAGTTTCTTAAGTAGAGTTTTAAGTTGTTCTGTATGTATATAAGTGCATATGTATGCAATGCAAGTATTAAATGTAACCTAGAACTATTAAGAATAAAAACAAAGAAATTTGAGAAATATTTCGCTTATCTCAAGCAAAAAAGTAATGCTCCCATGCTACATTACACTAGTGCTCTAATTTCCAATATATTGCAATATTTGCACTCGTTTACATTAAACTTCAGAACTGTGTGCCCTATATAAAGTACAGCAGATATGCATGAACCTACTTTAAGATGTTGCAAAACTTTATATTGCAAAATATTTTCAAGCACCTCAACTACTAAATGTTACAGAAGTGCAGAATGTCTTGTGTATATGCTAAATCGCAAATACTATGTACTTAAGGATTGTATAACGAATGAAGGCATTGACATAAATTATCTCTAATTTATGCACATAAGTTTGCAATAGGTATTAAGTAGGTAAACGAAATTCCAATAAAATGCAACTGTTTATGAGAATAAGTTTTTAACCCAGTTTTGAGATTTAAGTTTTGTGCAACTAACTTCTAAGTATTTATGAAAGTGAACCTTGATTAAGTATATACTTATCTGTATGGTACCTACAGATATATAAAAATAAATGTTTTCTAAAATGCAAAATGTATAATTACCCCCTTCGTAGAGATCACTTGAATTATTCGATTGAGTATTATGATGTCCATTGCGCGGCGAAGGCCGGGCATTTCGTGTAGTAGGTGCCACCATATTAAAACTTTAAAATTCCTTTACTTAATAGTGAGCAATGATCCAATATCAAACTTTGAGTTAACACTTGAAACTATTTCCGATTTAGTTTGCGAGTATAAAAATAAAGTGTACGTTTAAACGTTCCGTTTTTCATGTACACACACAATTTCAAAACTAAACCACGACACAAATATATAGGCTAATATATTCAAAAACGTCCAGGACTAAATCCAATTCACAAATAAACTAAATCCACATTTAATCCAGAGTAATAATACTTCGTTGTCACTTATTTACTAGCTTGTAGTATGCAGTAGCCAAGAACTTAACTAGTATTACTATAGTCAGCAATGCTCAAACAAAGAATGTTGTGAACTACAGAAAGTTCATTTGGAAACTGAATGCGAGTGCAAGATTTCCCCAAGCTTACACACAACATTACAGTTCACCTACTTTTCAAAGGATTTCTATAGGAATCTAACTGATTTCTCTATGTGTACCTATGCACTACATGAAGAGGTGAACGAACTTGGCTCGCTCGTACTCCCAAAGAGAAAACAGGTACTGTTAGAAGTACTGTTACGAAATTTTCTAGACTTCTCCCGAAATGCAAGGCTATGCTATGACAAGGCAAGGGGAGACCATTTTTCTTATGAAAAATATTACATTTTTCAAAATACTGTATATTTAATCCTTACACTTACAAATACACACGCACATACTCTTTCTTACTTAAATAGTAAGCTACTAAGTAATACTAAAGAGAACAGAACACAATGCTTAAGCCAAACCTATATATAAATACCTACATACTACATACACACAAACCTTATGCATTTACTTTAGTGCTATTTAAGTATTTATGTACCGTATGCTTTTATATATACATATATAAATGCGTGTGAATGTGACATATAATATGTTACACACAATGTATGTACATAAGTACACACTACATGCATACATGTTTAAATGGATGTGTTAGTCTAGTTATCCTAAGTAAGTTCATTCACTGAAAGTTGTTATGAGGGCGGAGCTATATATCTCACTCACATCAAAACTAGAGTTGAGAGTAATATAAGAGCAAGGACAATGACCTCATTCCACTAAAATGCGTAAGAGCCAATGCAAAGTGTGCAAACAGTATATTCCCTATAAATGATAGCTCTACTACATGCATACATACTACATACTACTAAGACTTAGTCTCATTCATCGCACAGGTCATTCACCCACTTTTTAATAAAGGCTACAGGCAACTCCACCTAAACACTACTGTACTGTATATTATTCCTACACTAGTACAATACAATACACCAACTAAACTACTGTGTGACTGTACTTCGGCTGTACTGTACTTTTAATACTTAAATACACTCAACAACATTATCCTGTTCATTTTCATACTTACAACTCACATTTCTATAGAATTGTGTAGCTTTTAATGTGTGTGAACAGTCCCACAGCCAAAAATAGGAATTAGGTGGATTGGATTTGGATTTGGATTTGACTAACTGATTGTGATGTGAGGACTAACTGGGCCTGACATGCTATTTAAGCTTATGGCATAGCTGTACCTACTTTATTATGTAGCTGGACTGGACTCCTATCATAATTACATCCATAATACAATATTCCCTTACTCTATATACCTACTGAAGAATAAATGTCGTAATCCACACAATTAAACGAGCCATGCGTCTAGTTTTCCTTTAAAAATACCATTTTTTCGTGAAAAAGTGTCCTTTACGTATTTTCTACAATAAAGAATTAAAAAAATTTGCTTACCATCTCTGGACATGCCGACAGCAATGCATTTTTTAAGACGGCAATATTGACATCTGTTCCGATTGACTCGGAGAATGCTGCATTGTTGATTTTTTGTACATGGTCTGTATTGAATCTTCTGTTGAATGGAACGACGAAAGAATCCCTGTAAATAGATCAATACACCCAAGGATTTAGTAATGAGTTCAGTTCAATAGGAGATAAGTAGCTAATTTACTGGAATTGTTTTTATCAAAGATGTAATCGCGTAAAGCATAAGCATAAGCAAAAAGCGTGTCGTAAGCATATTTCTACTTAAATAAGTTAGTACGTACAACATACGGTACATTATGCATTAGCAGTGAAATAGAAACAAATACAAATATAAGGTATTAGTCAACAGAACACAGTACATACCGTATAGTATATTAGACGTAGTGTATCGTGTACTCTGTACTCTGAAGCTAAGCTCGTCACCAAACACCAACAGCAACCACAAAGTTACATTACATTACCGAGTACAACAGTACAACAACATTGTTGGAAGTAAAGTGTGTCAAAAGTAAGTAAAAGGTTATTAGAGGTTGTCAACCTATTGCATAATAGGATACGATCGGTCGTTTAAAAAGTGATATCCTTATACTACTAGTATACATGCATCGTATTTACTTACACACTCACACATTCACATACGGACGTACGTAACGTAAGTATATATATTACTACATACATACACAGTACATGTATGAACACATGAATTTCTGCAGCAGATGCAGTATGAATGTGTCATGTAATGTTAATGCTCCGTCTGTCTGTGTGTACCTATGTAGGTACGTAACGTACGTACGTGTTATGTATGTACACACATCCTAAGTACATTGACTGCAGTTTCTACACACACATTTTGTGTAAATCTCTAACTTGACTTGAGGTACTTTAGTATATAAGATTTCGTTAGCAGATTCAGCATCTGAGCGAGTGAGTTAGTTAATAAGGGCGGTCGTGCTAGAGATAGATTTGAATTCGCACACTCATAGTCATAGAAATTGCATTGAAAGATACGTAAGAGTCATAAGAGGCCAGACTCACGATTGGAAATTCAATGGATTAGATGCACAAAGGCAGGGAGACAGGAAGGAAAGGAACTGTACCGTACGAAGTTTACCAATTACATAAGACAACCTACAACCTACGCTATATACTTATGTAGTATATGTATACCTACTTACCTACCTGTCTTTAACTTTACCATTTGCAAACACTGACTTTGCAATCTCTATCTCTTGCTAAATAAACACCTTCAAGTGTATTGTATTTCTTATGTAGTAGTCTACAAAAATGTGCATAAAATATCCAAGAGTACCTATGCACATAAAATTACACTTGTATCCATAATGTACATAAATACTGTACTTCCATAAATGATAAAATACAAAGCTTTTGACAAAAGTACAGTACACTAAGCCTACTTATAATACTTGGTATACCATACTTAATACAGCAGATATTGTAAGTAGACTAAAAGTTAATGAGTGTGCATAAATACATAATGTAATGCAAATATTATGTTATATCGTATAGAGATGGGATTTCACACAGCAGAGTAATAATGGCACATGCAATAATTCTGGTCTGGTGTTAATGCCCGAGTGTGTAAACAGTTCAATTCTCTGATGTGACGTGACGTGACATGACGTGAGGTGATACATATGATGTGATGTGATATGAGTTTAACGACTGGGAATCTATATGAACATAGTACATACTGGGTTCATAGTTCACACTCTGACTCTATGGAATTAGAAATAAACCGGGTTCGAGTACCCAGATGCCCATCTTTAT
The DNA here is from genome assembly GCA_034694165.1 of Tomocerus mixtus. Taxonomy (NCBI): domain Eukaryota; kingdom Metazoa; phylum Arthropoda; class Collembola; order Entomobryomorpha; family Tomoceridae; genus Tomocerus; species Tomocerus mixtus. The sequence continues at coordinate 43,317 of JAQFYC010000815.1, forward strand.
GGATTTTTACGTTAGTTACCTTAGTTGCGAATTTCTATCCCGAATGGTTTGCACCTACTACCTACTAAATAAGTAAGAAACTAAGTAAGTAAGGTGTAGTGTACTGTATAGTTGCAATAAAACAGCTTTTGTATGTTGTGTTGTGTCATAGCCCTCATCTCACATCTCACTTGCAGGCATAGGCATAGGCATAGTGTACCATATAACAGGTAACAAGCGAAGCAAAGCCAAAATGAACCTCTAACCAAAGCAAGTAGGCAAGCAACTTTCATATTGCAATTGTCGTCCATTCATCTCTTGGTTTGTTTTGTCTGTTCTTTTGCATTACCTTGGATTGGATTGCCGGTCTCTTCTCTCTTGCTGGGTTGTTGCACTTTAGCTCGTTACAGTGAGTTCAGTGCCGAGAGTGCCGACCGACAACATAAATGAACAGAATACAATGGCCAACAACAACATCAACAACAATCATACCATACCATATAGTTATAATAGTACTTGCTAAATAAACTGAGTGACTGAGTGAACTGAACTCAGTTCAGTCCCACAATTTCTCACAACAATCAAATCGCATTTTTGCATTCTTTACTTTACATTACATTACAGGGAACTTTATTATTCCTTGAATTTGAATTAAAGTCATTCATGATTGTTCTCCTGGTTTTCCGAGCAAAGGATGAGACCTATCTAAATTATACTGTAATTTCTGATCCGAATGACCCTTCAAGTACTTCCTTGATTTGATTTTCATTGATATACCTTATGTACAAATACATGAACCTAAAATCTAAAATGTACATGCAATCTTTATGTAAAGGATGTTGTGATTCATTTATTCATGTATAATGTATAGGTATGTATTTATGCACCTACTACAGATACCTACATTTTATTCTATACATCCAAGAAGTATATTGAAGTGCAATATTTCTGTAGAAATCCTTAGAAGTAGATACAAGTGTCCAAAATGACAAAATATCAATCATAAATTAGAAATCATGAATGATGAATTTTTGCTTAATCTTTTTAGTGTGTACATGTAGGTATTGCATTATACAAAAGTATGTACATATTTGTAGCATAGTAAAGCACATATCGTGAGAAATCTTGTATCCATCATATTGATAAAGTTTAAAGCTCCTTCTCCTTGTACTAGAATAAATTGCCTTGCCACTGCCACTGCATTAGTAAATAGTATCATGTCCCTTCAGATGTGACTGACTCTTATTGTTAGTATAAATATCTACCTAAGTATATAATTTAACCACCTTGGCTATAACACTGCCATTTAAGTATATATTTATACATACTACAGCTACATACATACTACATACCTTGAGGTTTGATTTTGATTTACTTTGGTTTGGTATTTACAATATGATAAGCATACTATGTAGTAGTATGTATACATTAAGTTACAGTACATGATATTCCATCAGAGAAATTGAGGTCAACTACATTTCATATGAACTGAAATAACCCTACTACTCATCCTACTGTTTTGCTTAACCAAAGCAAAACTACGCTATACAGTCGCATGTGATGTTTGCAATGCAATATGCAATGCCTGGCCTAAACTAATAGTAATAGTATTACAACAGAACTAGAACCAACAACCTTCTCTCCTTCATATGTATGTACTATATATAAAAACAGTGTATCTCTATATATACTACATACATAGTAGAACACACGACACTGTTACTTTATTACCTACTGTCTACTTATATACAAATACAATACACAAACTACATAGATTTCATTTCATTGCCTTATTTTATACTCTTACTGTTGTATTGGAGCTTCTTAGCATTATAAATACTATACAGAGCTTACCTACGTACCAATTAAAGAAGGTATTTCAATAGTCTGGCATACATGTACCTATAAGCGAGCTATTAAGCCATATAGAACTTTAACTCTAACTCAACTCAACTAACTCACCTATGCATGTCAAAGCTGGTAAGTATTGCCTAAAGAAGTTGCTTTACTACCTTTGTATGTGTGGGTACCTATGCTTATGCACTATGCAATAGACTGCACTCCAATCCAATCCAATCCAAACCACTGTATTAATTTCCCAACAACATAACATACAATACAATACACTGTAGCTTCATGAAGGAAGGAGGGCAACGACCTCTTCCCATTCCAAAACAGTGCGATTTTTGCAAATCCATTATTTGTATGCACATACTAGTAGATATCTGTACTGTAAAAAATTCTACTTAACAAACACATTAAATAAACAAGGTTTGTTTATCTATTTACGTAATACATATTGTATAGCTATGTAC
>JAQFYC010000816.1:0-45587 GCA_034694165.1 Tomocerus mixtus
GATCCAACCCAAGTGTTAATCTTCTTTTTAATTACATACATATTTTATCCTGTAGAAACAAGTTCTATGTTTCTCCAGTGTCTTTGTATTGACTGAAGTATATAGGTATATAAATTTCAAGTCACCAAATGAGCGTTTATTGTTTATTTTTATTGCATATTTTACCTGTAATTGGAAAATATTCCATTGCAATGTTGCTTATCCCAATCTAGAATAGATATGCTACTTTTATCTATGTAGATGTACCTACTAATTATCTATAAATAAATGTCAAGACTGTGCAAACTGATAGTGAATTGCGGCTCAATGTTTGGGATGTCGGTGGGCAACCGAATATTCATCCTTTTTGGACTAGCTTAGAAAATGGCGATGCACTGGTAATCTATTATGAAATTACGACTGCTAAGGAGTATGTATTTATATGAAACACTAATTGTCTTTGATGCTGCTCTGTTTTATTAATCATAACTTTTTTTATTATTTATTTAACTAATGCTTGTTTATTTTCAATTATCTATTTACTTTTTACTACTATTGCATACATTAAGTGTTCTCAGTTTATAACCTATGTGTATTATTATGACTATGTATTTTTGTATATCTATATCTTATATCATGATTCTGCACAGTAGACAGTTGTATATATGAATGCTTATTTATTAATTACTAACATAAAAGTTGCATTCTTTAATTTCGCATGATTGTTGCAGATTTACGTGATAGACAGTGCAGACAGAAAACAAGTCAACGAAAGTGAAGAAATTCTATTCAATTGTTCAATTGTCCCTCTAATCGTTATTACTAATAAGCAAGATTTGTCGGATGCTGCTTCAACTGCAGATATCGCTAAATCCTTTAACCTACATACAGTTCGGGATAGATGCAGGCAAATTCAGGGACGTTCTGCTGCAACCGAGGAAGGCTTATGTAGTACGTATAATTTTCTGTGTTTGATAAAAAAATAAAGCATTAATATGTACTACCTGAAAAACAAACTCATGTAATTGTTGGTATTCACTTTTAGGACGGAATCGAGTGGGTACTGAAAGAAATAGATCGCGAATTGCTTCAGGAATGCATTGATTAGGTAGGTGACGTCATACTAGGCTATTTCTATTTTATGGTTAGCTGCATAGGTACTCTTATTAATAATATTACCATCACTATCACAGTTTAGGCAAATATATATTTAATTTCATAGATTACCACTTACTTATTAGTTCCTAGTTTCCTATAGTTTGTACAGATAAAAATAACCATATAGTCTTTAAACAACCATTAATTAGTATTGTTTTTCATAAAAACAGTTTCCAATTTGCCTTACTTTATATGTGTATTTTTTAAATGAATTAAATAGTTGCCATAATATGTACAAGGCAAAAGACAATGTTACTTTTTTCATTTACAATAATATTTTGTAAAAGGTACCTAAGACACATTTTCATGTCCATTCATTTACAATATACAATTAAGTTTATATCCGAATCGAAACAAGTTTTCAACGTATTGTAATGCAGAGGTACAACTAATTATATTAAATAAGTAGATGATATTTAATTGTGTACTTACGATACCAACGTATTATAATCTGTGAATAGTAATATTTAATACTTAAAAAGCTAATATCTAAACTGAAACCCATATCTGTATATGGTAGGTGAGCTGTAATTCAAAAAATGCTTGTAGCCGAATTAGTTTGAGAATAAATTGTATTATTAAATTCAGTTGATTAACAAATTTAACAATGAACTTTTAAAGTTGATTTTATCCTCAATACTTATATTATGTAATTGTGTATAAGGAATAACTTATTTATTTGTATGCACTATTACGAGATGCACTTGATGCACATTACCAGTATTTACTGCAATGCTTCATTAGCTAGAATAAATGTAAAATATATTCCTAACATATTCACAATCAAGCAGGTAAATATTTGATATTTTTATATTAGTACATATGTGTGATTAGTAGGTACAAAAATTTGGTAACGTACATATTTACTGGAAATGTTCAAGCTTTGTTAGGTAATATTATTTTTTTATTACTTAAACGTACAAGAAGGGAAAGAATGTGAAAAGAATAAAAAACATAATTGAATTTTGTTTATGTGCAATAAAATGCTTTTATTAAATTAAAAATAATTATTTGAATTTGTTTATTTTATTCCTAAATAAACCATTTGGCAATGGGTGTCCCTATGTATCGCCAGCGGATATTATGCGAAAGTCTAATAAAACCCAAACTGGAACACACACACACCAACGAACATGTTCTTGACCAATGCATGCCATTATGGGACTTGCTCTTCTGAATATATATTTATCTGGTGATACATATAAGAGGGAAGCATTTTTCTTTCGCCATGAGAAATATTGGTACTTTACCCAAAGTATGCCCAAGGTTAGTGTAACTGTAACATCGTACAAACATCTCTCAAGTCTCAAACTGCCTCACACACAGAATGCCATACTCATTCTGTCACTAACTCTTCTAATGGATCTTATTAATTTTCCAATATTTATTGTAGAACAATCAAGTCCACCGTCGAACTTATCCTATGCTACATATTGCATGAACAATATTATTATCCTGCTATGTATTTAAAAATTCATTTAATATTTCTTTACAACTTTTAGGATTAGAAATATAAAAGATGATACGGTACATGATGATTATAAATACGATACATATGATTATGATTATAATAATATGTATGATTCCTCTAGGTGTTTATATGTAATTTGAATGTCTAATTGCATCACATAATAGTATTTCATTGAATAATATATTCTGCATGGCGATACTTTCTCAAAGACCTTCAACTTCAATAATCCAGAAAAGAATAAGAAAAGCGTCAAAGCGTTCGATAAAAAATTGATGAGCTGACTGAGACTTTCCATTACAGACAAGAGACAACATGAAAACCTCATGAAGAAACTCTTGATAAAATATTGATGAAAATGGTAAAGGGGCAAATGCATGGCAACGTGATTAAAGTGACTAACCCCGCTAAGGGCAATCACTATTGTGGGCTAAGGGCATTGTGCATTGCACCCCATTGTGTTTCTGAATATTTGACTTCTCTAGGTATTTCCTATCAATTTTGTATATAGCTCCAGTATACATAATATTACATTTTGTTTTCCATAGATAGATATGATAGGTGAGCTCGTAGCTGGCTGTTGACAAATTAATAGCACAACTTTCTGATTAACTGGTACTAATCGACAATAAGGAAAAAAATATTATGTCTAATATTCATGAAGACTAATGCTAAGGTCAAAGGCCAACTATTAGTATTAGGGGCTTACTGATGCCTATATATGCATGTCATAGACTGGGAATAGATAAAAGATTTAAGAAAGTCAGCTGCATATAAAATAGTACAAGCTTACAGGTTTATTAAAATCAATATTCGTCTTATTACGTCGAGGAAAAGTTATTTTTATCCTCTAGTAATCTTACTACATACAGTAGATATATTTTTGTTATTGAATTCAGCAATAAAGAAATCTAATTTCGATAAATAGAGCAATGGCTATATTTCTACTAGACTACCTAATAATAAAAGTAATTATAATTATGCATCATACTATGTGGGGATATTGAGAATCTTTGGCTAATGTCTTGAACTTACTTGAATTTAAAGATGTACTTAAATATTATAGCGAAAATACAATGTAAGCTAAATAATACATATTGCAGGTATAACGATAATAAGTAGCTACAAGCCACCGTATGCATACTTATAAATACGAAGCGCTATAGATAATAAATATATTGCTGTGACGCACGAAACTGAGCTTGCAATAAAGTACTATAATACGACATTTAGCTTTACTATTAAGAAATACTATATTATTTTACCTCTAATATTCAACATTTGATGAATCGAAATCAAGGAAACATGCTAATCAATTTGATATGTGCAATTAAATATATTTAATGTAGTTTGTATTTGTATAGGTATATAATGGACAAAATATCTCGCCTGACAAAATATCACACGCTGCATTTTAGAAGTATAATACAGGCCCAACAAATTAACTACTAGACACGTAAACTGATTGTACAAGATTAATTTATTAATCATTTTAATTATTTAGTGTAGTATTTAGTACTCCAAATAAGGTCATTATTGCATTTTATTCCATTAAATCAGCAGCGAGACGAATGGAAGTATGTACTAAGCATGCATAGGTACACTAGTGTGTGAGATTTTGTCACACGAGAGATTTTGTTCTATACCTCCTTAAATATCTACTTTCTCACAAAATATTATATAGATTTATAGATTTAGTCAAATAATATGGTTTTCGTCGGCAAACTCCTTTATCAGTACCTACTTATATTACTAAAATACATATATTTACTTTAATTTCTTTTTACAGGCGTGTTTCGCGATTACTCTGCGATTGTAGCTACTGGCAGACATTTATTTATATTCACGTTAAAAATGGCACATTAAAGTAAAAGACACTACTTATTTCCACTAAACGAGATATAAGTAACCTAAGAAATTTACTAAAGCAAGGTATTGTAGCATGAAATTTTGAGAATGGTTATTACATAGCAGTGGGCCGTCGATCTAGTAAAAATGTTCATAAATACAAATGGCTAATCCATGAATAATTTAAATCCCATTATTTTCCGAATTTAAATAATATCTGTTTTCATGAGTAGGTAAAACTTTTACTTTAAATACTTTACAAACAACGGTTCGTTTTACATGTCACGGTTATTTGGTCCCCAACCATCGAGTAATAATTTTATAGCCAAAAAGAAATATTTAAAAATGGTTTCCCTTTATCTGTTGAATTCAATTAATCCTTATTTTAAAATTTTTGGGGAACACTTCTACGCATCACCTTTTGAATGGGATATAAAAACGAAACATATAACTCGGACAAAAAATAGAGTTAAATTGTGTGTATGGGTAACAGCTCTTACCCTGATTACTGTCGTTGATTTGTTTATAATTGCGACTTTGATTCGAGAAATTTTCCATCCGACGCTCTCTGTCGCACAAGTGATTGTATTTATAACATTTGCAATGTTCTTAACATGTTCATTACTTATCAGCTTACTTTTGACAAATTTGGAACATTTCCAAGCTACTGTAAACAAAATAAGTACTCTTGATGCCATATTGTGTGGTAGGTTAAATAAATGTACACATTATGATAACAAAATTTAATTTTTGAAATCTAATTAATGTCTTTATTGGTATTTTGTCAGAAAACGTCAAAAATAAGAATGAAGTTTGGGAGTTCAAAGAATTTCGCTATTTCAAGATTGCATTCAAGGTATTGCCTGCCATTGGAGTTGGATTTTCTATGTGTTTAGGTATTGCTTCAGTTACTTTTACAATAAATCCAGTTTTATACATTTTGGAGATTTTTGAAATACGAAGCATCATGTTCAAAGTTTTCATTGTTATTCCTGTTGTGGCTTTTGCGTCCATTCATGTGTTATCTCCAGCGATAATGTTTACATATTATGGCGTTACTAACTGCATAACAGTTCTTTTTTGGATAACAATGCTCACCCCAAATGATAATGGAAAGCATTGTTACCAAAAAACGATAATGTCGTTCCAAGAGAATCCGGTTAGTGTCATGAAGGTTTACAATGCCATTTATCTTCTTAATATGGGTATAAATAGGTTAGTTCACTACATTTGCCCCTTCATACTCTTAGCCGCAGTTCTGCTTAATATAACCCTAACTTTTGTTTGTGTAAAAATGTATACAATATTGCCCATGCCTGGTTTTGCTTGCTTTCCCTTAGCATTGATGTTGCTAATTGCTATGGATTTGATTACGATACCTGCCTATTCCATTGTCCATTCTAAATCAATGTGTTTCATTGAGGTATGGAGAAGGTACCCCAATAAGTTAGTCAGAATGTTAGTCAGAAGTAATCGTCCAATACGATACGACATTGGACCATTTTTCTATATGCAAAAATCGACAATGATTTCATTCCTTCAAGTTGTGGTGGAACACACCACAAATGCACTGCTAGCAATAAACATAGCTTAAGCGTTTTTACAAATGGAATTAGCAACTGGCCTGAAAAAATTGTAAAGTAGATATATTGTACAATGCGCAATGCATTGTACAATATATTATAAAGTATTCGTAGATTGTTTTGCATCGATTTAGAAATAGTATTTCGTGTAATTTGTTATATAAGCTAATTGAATATATAAGTGGACAACCCAGTTAAAAATGCCGAGAACTCGTTGTGCAGTGACTTAGCATCTGAGTAAAGCATTGTAGAAATTAATATTGACTAAATAACTCGCTTGCCGCTTGTCACATCCTGATATCCATACTTGACATTGCTACCATATGTAAATATAGCCATTGATGTATTTTAATTGATTACTCTAGAATAAATACGTACGTAATATATAAAACATATACCCAGAGATACCGCCTTATTTATTACATGAATGATGAATAGAACCAAGCATAAGGTGAAGGCATCCGGTTACTATTGGCCATATCACATATTGTACCATCAGTTTCTGATACACCTTAAAAACGTTTTGGCACTTTTTCTATACAGACATGTAAAACAACCTTTAAACTCTGAGTTGAGGATTTTAAGGTAAAAAAGCAAAAAATAACTGGTTTTTGGCAACCCTGCCAGTCGGAAAAGGGTAGCAACAATGATAACTACTCATTAATGTAATGCATGTCAACAATAATGCTGCAGTACTAAGCTAAAATAATGCTCAGCAGCAGTTCACAGAGCAAAAGTTGCAAAATTTCTTGTGCATTGGCATTGGAATGAGTAACCACTTGCAGGGATGGGCAGATTACTTGTAATTTGTAATTACGTAATTAAATTAAAGAAATGTAATTTGTAATTTTAGTTACAAAATTTTTTAGTGTAATTTGCAATTTTAATTTCAAAATTTTTTAGTGTAATTTGTAATTTTAATTTCAAAATTTGTTAGTGTAATTTGTAAATTAAATATTTTATGTAAATTGTAATGATTGGCAAGCAGGTCAATGTAATTCGATGCTTGTAATGAAATAAATTGTGAAATGTAATTTGTAATTTAAAACTAAAGTAATAGTCTAGGTAGAGTAGGTATATGAGTGCACAATGGTTTTCGAAGCCAAATATTGTTGCACAGGAATATTTCTAAAGGAGAGAAATAATGTTTTCAGCGCAATTGAATGAAGTAAAATACTTGACTTTTACTTGACCTTGATTACTTTACTTTTACTTGACCTTTCAAACTAACTACAGACATAATAAACATTGGAGGCTAGTCTTTAGTTAGAATTAGAACTCAGCCCTATGAACACAAAAAATGAAAGTACCGTTTTCAGTCTAATAGGAGCCCCGGTAGCAATTTGGTATTAGAATGGGGTGAAAGCTATTTCTAAGTTTACTTTACCAATACTAACTTAATTGGTAACTGTCACATTAGGTGCAAACTTGAGCGAACACGGCACTCGTATTTAGCTATATCGCTAATTAATAGTTCTTATTACAAATTATAGTTTAATTAGTCGAATATTCTTCGTAGCTGGAACTCTGTCGTCTTTGTGACAAGGTTATACTACAAGGTGAGCAATTAATATTGCCTTTCACTAGTTGTCAATAACTAACTTCTGGTAACGTAAATTACTAAAGTGAAAGCTGTCTAAAGAAAGTTGCCAAAATACTAAGAATATTCATTGATATTGCACAGTAAAGACAACTGGATGGTACATAGGTGATATAAATAATGTATGTTTCCAATTTGCTAAGTGACAAAAGGAACAATAATTTACTATGTAAGGCAGGAAATGTCCATATTCCTGCTGTGCCTTAGTCTGACTTTCATTAACTATGGTATCATCATCCACAATGATTATACATACAATTAAAAAGTAAAAGTAGCTTGCTACGTGAAACTTAAAACTGGAATTGTTAAATAGATGCTACAAATGTAAATGTCAATTTAACCTACCTGTATCCTGATATTCACTTAAGATCATCACTTAAGATTACGACCAATACCTACGACAATATACCTTCTATGCCCAAGATTCCGTACAATATTGGCATTACATTACATAATTGCATATAACTACATTAAATCTACTAACCTTTACTTACCTTCACTTTACTTGTAACCATGACTTGTAATGTACTGTATGTCTGGCCTGTCCAATAATATTGTAAATAAATAATTATGGATAGATTCCAATCTGATCTTTCTTTCATCATAAAGTGGTTCACCCTAATAATGGTTAAGCTAAGCTAACTACATTGTCTCCAGCTATGAGAACTATTTTTCTGACCTAATGTTCTACTGCCAAAACCTAGTACCTAAGTATTAAACTTCATATGTTTTTTGTATCCTGAATAGTAGTCACGTATATGTATCATTAATAAATTATCTGTGATGGACTACTAGGACTACTCTTAATTAGTTCTTTGTCCATGGGAAATAGACTTAGGCTTATAAAGATATGAATCTATGATTTTCTATAAATTCGCTGCAATTTCTATTTTTGAGTCATTATCCTCTTGTATTTTTTCAAGAAAATTACTGCAAATTGAAGAATTCCGCAGAAATTGTAAATAGAAATTAGAAGAACATCAATACAATATACTACAGTAATACTGAATATTGACAAACCACAAAATATAAGTTTTTACATCTACTAAAAAATGACGTACTTCCCTATTTCGATATTATTTTTAGTTTTCATAACACTTTTTAGTGTTTCGTCCCTAAAACTGACAAACAATTCAAGAGATCTGATACTCAGTGTTTTACAATATAGCATTGATCGCCACTTCTCTCCAAAAACAATACGCCTTGTTCAATACGAATCTGCTGTATCCGAATTTGAATGGGAATTGATATACAAGCTTCATGTTCCAATACTTATTGGAAATAACAGACCCGTCATCCCAAGTACTGAGCCATTATCAATATCTGTGGGGAAATCAATGGGGGTAATTGAAGTACTCCGCTTCGTGGTAGTTATTTGGATTACAGACTCCGCGTCTATGAACGTAATGTTACGTATGATTAAGAAAACAGTGAGTCGACGCTATGACAGGTTGATAATAATTTCTCAGTCCGAAACTCTTTTAGAGAAAATTATGGTTGATGACGCCGTGTCAGGTATTCGGGAGAAAATCGCTCTCAGCTTAGAAACCGGTAACATTTTCGTGGAGCCCGCAATTTACAACAAGAAAGAGATATTCCAGAAAATTAAAACACTAGAGGACGTTCCTGTAAGGAATAAAATGATGGGTGGAAACCTTCGAGGAAGAACTATCAGGGTAGCCATTGCAGAATTTAGACCCTATATGTACAAGGACAAAGATTTAAATGGAAAGGAAGACCATTATGGTACAAATTTAGCTGTAATTAGAGCTGCTAGTGCTAAATTTAATTTCTCCATTCAATTTCAATGGGATTACAGCTACGGTAACCAACTACCGAGTGGAGAATATGAAGGACAGTTTGGAAGAATTTATAACGGAGATTCGGATATAGCAACCCTGTTGTGCATCGATGGGCACTGGTTTCACGGTGCAGATTATGCCGGACCCCTGGGTCCTTTGCAAATTATGTTCGCCACAAAGCAACCCGAACCTAAATTTGAGTGGTATGCCTTTCTGCTACAATTTTCACCCAAAGTATGGCTCTGGATCATAGTTACATACATTGTATTGTCAATTGTACAATTTATATCAATGTACCTTCATCACGGGCGGAAGATGAATTACATCGTTTGGGATTCAGCATTCTTCCTTCCGTATGCAATTGCTACGGAACAAGGACTTTGCGATATTCCTAAAGGAGTTCGATACTTTTCACTCGTGTGGTAAATATGAAATACTATCTTTCTTTTTTATGTGAGTAAAAACGTAGGTAGAAATAAGTATTATGTTGAAACCATTGAATCTAGAACGGCATAATGGGTAATGCAATGAATGAATCCATACTAAAATTTTGGTCATGCCTTTCGAAGTTGCATTAAGATGCGAAAACCAATGCTAGATATATTTGTGGATGTGAAATGTGTGTAACATATTAGTCATATTAGGACTACCGTATTTATAATATACATATACGCAAAATATTTTTTTATTTTTTATGGATTTTATAGTTATTCATGGTTATAAAATTAACGTCTCTCCATAAGATATGCATATTCTGGCTTCTGTAGTTTCATTTTTGTATCTATTTTATTTACTAATACGAAAATTGTTTTCAAATCGTCTCCATTAAACACGCCAGAGGAGTTTATTTCAAAATTTACGGTTTGTAGGTAATTATGATATTAAATTGGCGGTCAAAAATTATTTTTAGGCTTTTGGGAACTCTCGTCCTGGGAACAGGCTACAAATCAACTTTGCGAATTAATTTGTCTTTTCCCAAGATGGATATAGTTCCGACCGATTGGGTGGAACTGGCTGCAAGACCGGACTACAGTATTACCCTTTTCGCCACCGGCTCCCATGAAAGGGTCTTATTTGGTCAGAGTACAGATCCAGCAGTTATTAACGTTCGCCAAAGGATGGAATCGAATACAATTTCACCAGACAACTGTCTCAGACACGTTTACCAAACAAAAAAGACAGTCTGCATTGCATGGAGTTCTTATCTAATTCAAGGAACTGGAACATCTCTTTCCATCAACACCAGATTCGATCCATTAGTATTTTCCAAGAACAACTTTAAAGTTGACTTGGTCAGCCTTGCCTTTCCGAAGGACTCGATGTTCATTGATTCATTCGTCGGGCCTTCGCATGCTATTGTTTCGGCTGGGATTTATGAAAAATGGGAGGAAAAGGAGACACGAAAAGCAAAAATGTTGGGCGTCGCTCGTTTGCAAGAGGAACAGGACACAGAATTGTATCAACTTTTAGTCAAAGATTCCAAGAAAGATGCCTCGGACAGAGCCCCAATGAGCATGGTTCACTTGTGGCCCACTTTTGCTATTATGCCCATTGGGATCTTTTTTGCTGCTATTCTGTTTTTCACGGAGAACTATCATTATAGAAAACATATTTTGTCAAGTAGGTTAAAAACGAAAATGAGGAAAGAATGGGCTATTGCTCGAACACGAGTCAAGTTTACTTTACCAAAGAAAAAATTTCCTTCGATTAAAATACAAGTAACTTACTAAACATCATATTGCAGGAAATAAAATACAACCTAAGGATGTATTTAATTACCTAGATATATTATATATATTTACTTTGTCTAAATTAATTCCAATTATATTAAATACAGGCCATAATATTAGTTGAGAAAAATAAAACTGCTATCTTATTCTCCTAATTTAATACTAAAATGTTTACAACTCCATTTAGGAATTTGTAAAATCCCTAAAAGTTACAATTTATAAATCATTTCGAAAATAAGTATCTGCAAAATGAGTACCGTAGTAATATTTGTGTCATTCCCTACCACTTTATGTATTAGTAGCTATACCAATTCGTTTCCCAAATAATTCTATACGATTTCATAACTGTAATTTTACATTCATGAATTACCATAATTTGTTTACGAAACAAAGCCTACAATCATATTATGTATTTTTCTCGTCAAACTGCTATTCCATCACATCACTTACTCTTATTTTTTTCTTCGTTACCAAACAATGTAAATCTTGTAAATAAAATTTAGTATATTCAACGGTAAATAATTGTATTTACTACTGAATCTTATAATAATAGTCAAGTAGGAAAACATGTTTTCCGGGTGGAATGTTCTGGATAGCAATTACTATACTGTTGGAAATGTAGCGTAGTAGGTATGTATATATGAATGTTTTAGTTTGCTAACTCTATGAGTACAATAATTTCACATATTATTATTATGCGGCTGTTATCATGCTATTTTCTTACCAAGCGAATAGAATGGAGAACCACAGTCATTTTCGTTTAATATTATGAGTTAAAATAGTTTATTTTGATATAAGGTAAGTTTAGTTCAGTAAACAAATCAAGAAAATCAAAAAAGACAACACATTACGTCATGGATAAAATTTCTTGATTAAAATGAATCCAATACGGAAGTCTTACGGAATAAAGGATAGTTTTATCATGCTATTTTTATTTTATACTACTGCTGATGAATACGGACACAATAAATATATTTATTAAAAGCACTGAATGAAAATATATTTTTATTGACAATAAGTCTAATTCTAATAGTAGACCCAGGTGCTAAAAGACCTGGAGTCAACTTGGACAACAAGAGTACCTCTTTCTGGGTCCTCTAAAATGACAACTTGATCCTGTTCGTAGGAATTAATTATGATAACAACGGTAGCATTATCAGGGCGTTGAAATGCGGCGACCCTAAAATCGCTTGTGGATACAAATGGTCTTGTCCCAATTCTCCTTGATCCAGGTGGGAGGAATTTGCTGAAATGTGCCATAGCGTAATATTGAGTATTTTTATAAAATTCTCCAGCCTGTGCATTAATAATAATTGGAGCAGAGTGGACATTTCCAACATAATTTGGACCTCCAGTCATATCCAGAGCTAAATTCCAGTCAACCCATCCACTAACAGAGTGTTGTAGATCAATCATGATGTCATGAGCGTACATTTCGGCCATGTACCAGCCGCCAAGGCCGATGACGTCATTCCAATGTCGAACACAGGCTTCTGTAGCAATCAGGAAATGGTTCGGGTATCTTTCATGAACTTGATCGTATACTTCTGGCTCAGCGGCGTGGTTCAAGTACCAATGGAGGCCAACACCTTTCACCATATTGGCAGATACAGGGTCTGCGAGAATTGTGTCTGTCCAGTTCACTACGATGTCACGGTTGTGATCCAAGATAATTACATTAAATTTATCCGGAGTATACCCAGCTGCTGCCAGATTAGGTCCTAAGTCGTGGATTATAAAGTCTCGCTCCATTTCTGCAGTAAATCCACAAGTCATCCAAGGGTAGCCAGGACTGAAGCCAGTGTTTGGTTCATTTTGTACAGTCATACCCCAAAAGTCGACTCCCTCAGCTTTGTACGTGTCAAAAAACCTAAAAACCCGAAAAATATAGTTTACAAATAAAACTACTTAATTGCGCTTTTATATGTGGGTGGCATCTTTAATGTTACAATTAATGAGAATGTCAAGTGCTTTTTTAAATTGTCTTACTTGACAAGGTATTTTGCATAAGTTTCCCAAGTACGAGACCCAGGACCTTCTTTTAAAGTTCCTGCCCCTTCAAGTTGATTATTTGTCTTCATCCAAGCTGGAGGGCTCCAAGATGAAGCGAAGTATTTGACATCATGCTTAGCAACATCTTTAGCCAATTTTAGTTGAGGAATCTACAAAACACAATTTAACTTTGGTAGCTTAAAACTTTATTTTTCCATAAAATTGGAAACGACACTGTTTTCAAAAGTATTTCCCCATAAAATCTTGGAGTTGATTCATATAACTTGTCTCCAATGGGACATAGGAAGTATAAATGTATAAAAACTCATACAGGTAGATAAACTTACTAAAATGTAATTCATCTACTATGAAGTGAAATGACTACAAATAGAACTAAACAATTTTTAACACGATTAAAAACAGCTACCTTGCATTACTTAGTACTAATAATTGTTGCTTACCTTAAATCTGATATCTTCATCAACCAAACTCCAGCGTTCAAGATCCCAATCGTCTGGATTGTCATCATAAGTGTACGCACGGGTTGAGAAGTCGCACCCTGAAATGACGACACGGCCCAAATTGTACTCAATCCCAGTTTCTCCATAATAAGCATTGTATAATTTCCGCTGAAGGTTATCTGAAAGACTTCCAATGGTCAAAGTAGCAGAGTCACTAAAGGCTCCACCAAACCCGACAATATCCTGGTATGTCGTTGATGGATCAATGCCAATGTTCCATATTTGGTCTCCAATGGGAGGGGTTTCAATAATATTAAATCTCTGTATCTTCTTTGCAAGCCTCTTGAAACGCGATCGATCACTCTCATACATCTGGACAATACCCCGTTCTGTAGGCGTAATTGGGTCAATTGTGTCACAGTATGCCTCAGTACATACGCAAACAATTGAGTCTTCTATGTACCTTCTTTCCTGGCATGGATCAGCCGCAGAAGAAAGTAAGATGAGCGAGAATAAGACAAAAGCTGTGGGATACGCCACTGCTGGGCTAAATAATTTAGCGACAGTCATCTTGATGCGTGAAATGAAAATGAAGTAATCGATGCATAGTTACACTACATTTATAATAATTTTATTATTCGCAAGTTATGTAAGCATCGTGCAATGCTTATCTGTAGTCAAGTGTTGCACTTCATTATTTAATACTATAATGCGCCTAATGCACCATAATTTATTGCATAACCATTGATGTTTCCATATGAAATATTACATGACACTTAAAAGTTGTTTTTAAAACTTGATGATTATATTTATTAACTGACACAAGATATGATTATATTATACAGCACGGTGTAACGTCCAGACTAATTTGAATGACTTTAAACCAGTGTTTCGGTATTTACCACTTCCCACTCAAATATTCTAGACGCCACGCCACAGGAGTCATGGATACTTATTGTGGTTAAAATTACGCGCATACTATTTCTAGTTTCCCCACTTTTGCTCTGAAAAATGAATAGCATAAGTTGTAAATATCGACATAGCATACATTTTTTATTATCATCCTCTATAGTAAAACGCATTTAATTCTTGAATTCGCAAAAATGAACAGTGAAACTTAAGAATGTGCTTAAAATCACACATAATATGGACCATTAAAATACTTGAGATCTGTATGTGAGCAGCAGGTAAAAAAATAACCTACAGATAAAAAGATTAGTACTCCAATCCCAGGAGCGATTACATTCTAAAATTATAAGTGTAATTTGCATAGATAACTATTTAATCTGTTATTCCCACAAACTATACATGTATAGATGTAAATCTCTTCAAATTCATCATGCTCTCATATTCATTTCATTCGTGAAAAATCTAAGCTTTCACACTTAAGGCAATACATTCCAAGTAGCTTAACTTAATAAGTAAAAGTATACAAACATGTAGTACATATTATAATTAGTACGAATGTTGACAAAACAGTGGAATTTATCAAAATATACAATTACTACCAATTTAGATGTGCATAACAGGTTTTATATCAATAACTCATACCTATACATGTCTAATAACATCACTAATAGTGTAGTATTTGACTAAGGTAAATGTTACCAAAAAACACTTTCATGTAAATTAGACAAATTGCTACCCAGTTTTATAAGCCTGTATAAGGTAAAGTAGATTTTTACCTTAAGCTTGTGATTAATACTACCAAATTATCAATGACAGTACTAAAAAATGTTAATATAGTTAGTGTTGAAATATAAAAATAAAATCCGACAGAAACCCTTAGAGCACGCATAGATTTTTTATATGCATCGGACAGTTTGCTCGGGTTGACTTCCTTGCATTTAGCAAGAGATGATGATAACACAAAAACATCTGAACATCGTTTAAAAATTATTACCATCGTAATATTCAACACGATGCCAATAAAGGGGAATATTAAGTAATCTGACAATGGCAGTTGGTTTGCCATGCATATACTCACGTATAGGAGCACAGTGTCCACAATGACAATGATGAACAGAAACATTGGGATTGTGAAAGTAAAAAATGGTTCCCTAAATAATTGAACTAAAAGTTGCAGCAATCTGTAGGTTTTCACAATTTGGGGAACACCGACTGATCTCCTTTTTATGATTCTTTCCCTAAAACAGAATACAGTAGTCTTTCTTTATTAAACTTATACACCCCCTTTTGATGACAGCGAAATTGGCTGTAAATAAGTCAGTAACTTACCTTAAAAATTGGAGCCAGTAAATGGTACCGTAAACAACTGCTACAAAATTGCTGAAGTAAAAGCCAATTGGAATCAAAGTGTTGAACCAGAAAAACAATTCCAGTATGGCAAACAATGGGAGTGAGTATACTGCGTAGTCGCCCAAAATAGGTGCAATATATGAAAATGGATAGCGAGATGCTCTTGGGTCGGACAAAAATAGAATAGTAAGAGCCAAGGGAAATGTCGAATAAAGTGGAACCATCAAAAAAATTGCCAAAGTGCTTTCGTCCACCTTTTTCTTTTCTCTCACGTTCCACCTAACTATAAAAGGTTTCATTTTAAAAAAATATGTAGATGAAATTGAACTTAAAAATAGTTAGTAAAATTATTTTTTAATAATTCACACCTGCCAAAAGTCTCCAAATTTCCAGGGACGCATTTAAAACTACAGGAGTCTTTTCCGTAGACAAAATTGATGTAATATGAAAAATTAAACCGTACATGGACACGAGGACCCAAAATGCATGAAATAGCTTCTGCGATGTTGACACGGTTACGGAATGATATGCAAAATAAAATGAAAATGTTAAACGAAATGTCTGAAGAAACATATATTTGACGGCTATACGCCAAAGTTTAATTCGTTTCTTTGAAGTTATAGGTTGGATGTCACCGTTATTTTTGTTTGAAATTTTATAAGGAACAAAGGGAAAAGCAAAAGCCACTCTATTCAATAAACTAAGAAGTTTAAATGAAAACTTCAAAATCATTTTAATGAAGATTTATTTAACAATTGTGTATATATTATTACTTCAAAGTCGAAGAAGTATCGGCTTATTCTGAGCTCACTCTCTGAATTGAAATGAAAATAACCTTTTGATATTGTGGAAAGCAGATTTAACGAATATCCTAATACTATATAATTAATTTAGGTAAGAGAATACTCAAGTACAAGTAAAACTATCAATTTAGAATAAACCGCTTGGCAGCGGGTGTGCATATGTATCGCCAGTTACTTGTTGATGAAAATAGTTTAAATAGCATAATATAGATATTTATTACTCCCACAAAATAACACTAAATCTAAACCCCAAACTATAACGCGAAACCAAAAACTCGACATCTAAAACCAAAACTCTAACTCGCAAACAATAACACAAACTCTAAAACACGAAATCGGAAGCACGAGCCCAAAACACTACAATTGTGTACATTGCGAAATATAAAACCCAAACTGGACTGGTTTTGTTGATGAAAATAGTTTAAATGGCATATTAGAGACATGAAGTACTTTCCCACTACATCTCACATTGCCCCACGTTTAGGGTAATTTAAAATTCATATTTGAATTCCTTACATCAACACCTTTAAAACGATATGACACTTGCCATATGTTTCTATTAAAAAATAAGTGGGCGTGGCCAGAGCTCCATGGGGGTGTGGCCAATTTGGCTCAAAAACATCTCTTTACATCCTCTTTCGAATTCTGGAAACAGAATTGAAAAAAAGTTGACGCGTTCGAAAGTTAGAGCGTGGACAGACATCCTGACAGAAGCATTGCTCTTCTGAATAATATGTATCTGGCGATACATAATAAACTGTGGTAAACGGGTGAACGGTAATTTATTTACGCATTAGATAAAGAAATTCGATAAGGGACATATTTATTTCAAAATGGAAAACAATGGAAATGTAGAAAAGTGCATAAAAATTCCTAAATCAGAAATAGAGTTTAATTTTAAGGAAAGGAGTCGGGAAAGGGGGTCAAATGGTTTGGGTGAACTCCGAAAATAGAATTCTAAAAACTTACATTTAAAAAAAAGAGGTGGAGTTTAATGTGGAAGGAGTGTGACGATTTGGCCCATTTTTACGCTGTATCTTATTCAGGAGACACATTACTCAATTCTTAAACCAGAATGTGAAAATGTTGATTAATAATAGGAAAAAAGTGGTCTCATTTACAGTGGGCTCATTTACAGTGGACTCAGATAAATAGTTATAGACCTTTAAGGCATTCCTATAATGGAGCACCGCTCCATAGTAAATCCGATTTTACATAATTGTAAAATTACAATATTTAACGCAAAAGTTTAAATAGTTTAAAAATTATATTGTATTTGAATCACCAATGTACTGCAAGTTACATATTATACAAAAATGTCAGAGCTATCAATCATTACTAGGTATTCACTCTTTTATTTTAAATAAATAAATTCCATTACATACGTAATTGTAAAATTACAATAGTTAACGTAAACGTTTAAATAGTTTACAAAATTATATTGTATTTGAATCACTTATATGTATGTTGCAAGTCATATATACAAAAATGTCAGAGCTACCAAACATTACCATTCACTCTTTAATTATAAATGAATAAGTCCCATTATATATAATTTTAAAATTACAATAGTTAGCGTAAACGTATAAACAGGCAAAATCATTTTAATCAAGATTTCTTTAATAATTTACAATATTTTTTTTATTCAAAAGTAGACGAAGTATTGACCTATTCTGCGTCTTAATTAATACATAATCAGTATTATGATTATATAGTACAACAATTATTATTACAACAGTAGGTACTTATAAAATGTACATATAATTAGTACGCATATTGACAAAACAGTGGAATTTATCAAAATATACAAGTATTACTACCAATTTAGGTATGCTTATACATAACATGTTTTGTATCAATAGCTCCTACATGCCTAACCACAACACTAATCGTGTACAATAGTTGACTAAGGCAATGTTACCGAGAAAACACTTTCATGTTAATTAGATTAATTGCTACCGCTTAAGCTTGTGAGTAATAATACTAAATTATCAATGACAGTACTAAAAAATGTGAATATCGTTAGTGTTGAAATATGAAAATAAAATGCAACAGAAACTCTTAGAGAACGCATAGATTTTTTATATGCAGCGGACAGTTGGCTCGGGTTGACTTCCTTGCATTTAGCAAGAGAAGATGATAACACAAAAACATCTGACCCCCTTTTATAAATTAATACCATCGCAATATTCAATACGATACCAAGAATGGGGAATACTAAGTAATCTGACAATGGCAGTTGATTTGCCATGCAAATACTCACGTAGAGGATCACAGTGTCCACAATGACAATAATGAACAGAAACGTTGGTAACATGAACGTCAAGAATGGTTCCCTGAATAACTGAAGTAAAAGTTGAAGCAATCTGTAGGTTTGAACTATTTCAGGTACACTGACTGATCTCCTTTTCATGATTCTTTCCCTAAAACAGAGTACAGAGTTATATATTTCGTATTAAAGTGATATTATACCCACTTTTGATAAAAACGAAGTTAAGTCACTAACATACCTTAAAAATTGGAGCCAGTAAATGGTACCGTAAACAACTGTTACAATATTGCTGAAGTAAAAGCCAATTGGAATCAAAGTGTCCAACCAGAAAAACAATTCCAGTAATGCAAACAGTGGGAGCGAGTATACTGCGTAGTCGCCCAAAAGAGGTGCAATGTATGAAAATGGATAGCGAGATGCTCTAGGGTCAGCCAAAAATAGAATAGTAAGGGCCAGAGGAAATGTCGAATAAAGTGGAACTACCAAAAAAATTGCCAAAGTGCTTTCGTCAACCTTTTTCTTTTCTCTCACGCTCCATCTAACTATAGAATATTTTACTTTAAAAAATCGGCAGTCGAGAATAAATATTTTATAAAAATTGAACATTAAAACTAACTAGTAATTTTTTTTTAAATGCACACCTGTCAGAAGTTTCCAAATTTCCAGGGAGGCGTTTAAAATTACTGGAGTCTTTTCTGAAGACAAAATTGATGTGATGTGGAAAGTGAGACCGTACATGGACACGACGACCCAAAATGCATGAAATAGCTTCTGCGATGTTGACACAGTTACCGAATGATAAGCAAAATAAAATGAAAATATTAAAAGAAATGCCTGAAGAAACATATATTTGACGGCAATACGCCAAAGTTTAATTCTTTTCTTTGAAGTTATAGGTTGGATGTCACCGTTATTTTTGTTTGAAATTTTATAAGGAACAAAGGGAAAAGCAAGAGCCACTCTATTTAGTAAATTAAGAAGTTTAAGTGAAAACTTTAAAATCATTTTAATCAAGATTTCTTTAGCAATTATGTATATAATAATATTATGATTTTATTTCAAAGTCGAAGAAGTATCAGCTTATTCTGAGCTGACTTTGATGAGTGTTTAAGCCTTTTATTGTGGAGATTTAACGAATATCCTAATCCTACATACTTAATTAATTAGGGAAGGGAATACTCAAGTACAAGTGAAACTATCAATGGTGAATAAACTGTGGTAAACGACTGTACCAATAGAACTGTAATTTAGTTAAGTATTAGGTATTATAGAAATTGATAAGTGATATTTTTGCATTTCAAAATGGGAAACAATGGCAATGTAGTAAAGCACGTACAAATTCCTAAATCATAAATAAAGTAAAGTTTAATTGTAAGACAACGGGGCCCGCCCCCGTTGACCCCCTATCCCGATAGGGGGTAAAAGGATTGGGGTCAATTCCGAAAATAGAATTCCTTAAAGTTAAATTTAAGAAAAGGGGAGGTGTTAAATGTGTAAGGAGTGAGACGATTTGGTCCATTTTTACGCAGTATCTTATTCAGGTTGACACATTACTCAATTCTTACAACAGAATTTGGAAATGTTGAATAATAATATGAAAATGGGATTTGAATCATTAATGTATTGCAAGTTATAATTATGCAAAAATGTCAGAGCTATCAAAAATTACTATTCACTTTACCTACAAATGCGAAAATCCAATTAAAATTAGCTTTAATGTAAAGCAAACAATTCGGTATGTAGTTGGTGGCGTCTAAATGCAGCTTTGTTATTTATTCTTAATTTAACTTTGGCAATCGGAAGAGGGCAGGATTTGGGGTGGAATGGCTGAGCAATTTGGTTCATTTTATCTTATTCAGGGGAAACATTCCTCAATTCTGAAAGCGGAATTTGAAAATGTTGAATAATAGGAAAAAACTGGGCTCATTTAAAGTTGACTCAGATAGATAGTTAGATATAGACAAAACTTCAAGGGATTCTTCTAATGGAGATCGCCGCTGTATAATAATGCAATTGACGGCAGAAGACATGCATACAAATATTATAATTTATTTAGCTGTTTTGATAGAAATTCTCCGAAGAGAAAATATAAATAGTTGATACCATTTCTAGTGAATGTCACATCCGCAATCCGCAATACACTAAAACCAAGGGCAATGGGATCCACCCCAAGAATTAAACACTACTGTTGCTGAACTATGTACTACACAATAAATATGTAAGCTGCTTGATTTGGCCTAATTCATTAATCCAAAGCATTATTTTGAATTACATAAGACACTTCAAAAAGTAATTTTCTTAAAATGTTACCTTACGGTATTAATTGGCTTTTAAATCAGTTCTTTTATTTTTGACCTCTAAACTTAAAGCATTGTGTTGTTGTTATTCCCTGATAGCGTTTGCGATAGTAGAATTAATTATTTAATCAGTACTGATTTGAATTGATTTATTAAATGTCAAACCCTCAATTTATACTTCCTTACCCAGTATGACAATCATCTATGTTTTTCTGAAAAAGGACTTCGATACTATGAAGTATGCAACTGACATTTCCGAAGCATAAAATATGCTAACATCCTAGGAGGAAGTCCGTTTCTAATATCATATTATAACATAAATAGGTAAGACATTATTAAGTAAGCTGAATGCATTATTGTCTTACATAATGGAGTTGGACATGGGCAATCTTGATATGGAAGAGGAAGTTGTGAGTGCTATTCTGATAAATAATTGAATATTGCTGCCTAGTTGTTGGTGTTTCTAAGAAAATGAATTTTCTACTTTCTTCTGTTACATATTGTAGTGTGCTATAAGCTGAGCGATATAGGTAGCCCGTTTTGGGGAAAAGTGATGCTGAAAGCTTGAACTGGCAGTTTTCGTAGAAATACTCATGATAAGAAATAGGAAAATAGATTTAGTAATGAGAACGAGCATATTTCCTTATAGAATTAAACATTAAATTGACAGCTTAAAACCTAGGAAGTGTAAGATAGCTTAAATACACAAACGAAAGTCACGAGGATTGAGTATTGTATTTAGGAATTTATTAATTATTTATCTTTTAATACTTACAATTCATTCAACTGAATCGATGCATTTGTCGATTTATTCCTTCGATACATTTAAGATATTGTAAATCTGCTTAGGCAACTCTTCTAATATTTTTCTTAATAGCTCTTCATTAGAAAGGTCTTCGTTTTCATTGTCTTTTTCGTCTTCATTTTCCTCATAAAGGTTTTTCTCTGCCAGTTTTCTTAGGGAATCCATAACATTTTTTGGTAGCTTCGATTTGCCAGACAAAGACAAAAATATTACTACCTCATCATCAGATTCACTGAAAATAAGAAAAAATTGCATCTACAGGTACATGTTTCTGCAACCAACTAAAATATGCTATTGCGGGGAGAAGAAGATATACAATTAAAAAAATTATACATGCTAATGCTTATTATGCACTATACTACACAATTGTTAGTGTTAGGGGAGACACTCCAGTCCCAGTGTAGTGGTTAGGATACTAGCCTGTCTCTGTGATCTATCCTGGTTCGAATCCTGGACTCCCTCAGATGCCGAGTATAGTAAGGTTTAAGACGGATGTTGGTATGGGAATTGTAAAAGCAAAAGAAGCGTACTTTGAGTAATCTCCTCCTAAGCTTAATTTGCTTATCTATTCTGTCGTTTCTATTATCCAGTAGACAAGATGAGGCTATAACCATGAAATTATGTTACAATTGCTTTACCTCGTCTTAGCTAGACTAGCTTCTTTATCAGGACGGACCTTAAATGACCTACCTTGTGTAGTGGCCTGCTACTTTAGGGTAGTTAGAGAGTTAGGACAGAGGCTCGCTGGAGGATCATCTTATCATAGTGATGGAAGCTATAGCTTGTTTAATGTGTGCTGTACTTGCAGCTTACAGAAGTATACCAATAGAGGGCATGGTAATACTCCCTGTTTTTGGGGTGCGCCAATTGTCATTTACTACTATGGCGATGACCTACGTCTCATAACAGGCATAGCTATTGTAGTAAAAATTTATAATGATATTGGTGTGTGAATGTGTTTAAAGTGTTGTATTTATTATAAAGAAGGAAGAGACAGTTCTAACTTCTCAAAAAGGAGTACCTTGATGCCTGACTAGCTTTTTCAGCTATGTCTATCCCTGTCTCAGTCATTTCAATGGCAGACGAAGATTTCTTTCGAGAAAAGCAGGATACATTATTTGTGACTTTCGCTTCGTCAATGGATAGAATATCCAAAAGCCAGGTATTTTTGGTTAATTTATAGAATGTAATACCAACTGACTCGGCCAAGTAAATAGCTTCCAGCATACTGGAAAGTTGAGCAATTCGACCTTTGTTTTTAAGTTCCTGTAAAAGAAGCATAAATATCAGAGAATCGAGTAATGTGTAGATCAGCATATATTCCCAATGGGGACCTGTGTTCCCCTTACCCCAGAAAAATGAGAAAATTTTGTCATAAATTGAAAAAGGATAAATGAGCTACAAAATAGTTGTCCCTGTGTGCCATTTTATTTCACAAAATGGCCAAAAAAGAAAAACGTTTTGCACTCCGCGCGATTGCTTACAATTTTAGTCCCCTCTGAAACTGATTTCTGGGTACTGCTATACTATACTGTACTATCATTTGCGTTAGAATGTGTATAACTTTAAAGTAAACTGTTAATTTGAAAATGCTTACTTGAGTATCGCTGACAGTCAAACCGATGAGTAAATTAAACAGGATAATTGACATTATAATTGTAAATAAGACGTATATGAGCTGTGTGGCAGTGAAGTGAAATGGTCTCTTATTCGGGTCGTCTTCGTTATAAAAAACCTCGTCGTAATTCAGTTCTCCTGTCATCATCACCAATAATTTTGGAATGGCGAGTAAAGGAGTTTTGAAAGCCTTTGCCTTTTACGAGTAATAGTAAAAATGACAATTTATAGCAAGAAATTACAATTTAACATTCGGAATTTGGAAACCAAGGACTTACTTCCGGCATGATGATACAAAAAGAAAATGCAAATGCTAGGAGCATGGACATGAATAAAAAAACAAAAACCACGAAGCTCTTAACAACCTATGGAATAATTACATTATTTGCTAATAGCACGTTGATTATAATATATTATACATTACATCAAAATATTATTAGGTATCATGTATTAGAATAAATGATAGTAATTACCTTCACAAAAATTTCTAAATAGATACGAAGCTCCTGAATATTGCCCAACTGGCACAGAATTAGGGTCCAAACCACAAAAACGGAAATCTTTTTCATATAAAAGTAGTTTATTGTTAAATATATTTTCTTAAAATGGTTTCTTCCAATAAATAAATTCAACATACCGCAGCCAATTCATATTGCCATGGCTTAATAACCACAATATCCTTGCCGGCCAGATATTCGTAAATTGGCCACGGTGTCCATATGACAGATCCAATCACCACCAACTGTCCGATATTTTCCATCTGAGAGAAGTATCTTGAAGGTGGTACTGCAAACATTTCGAAAATTTCTTTGGTCAGAAATAGTACGGCAAGGATCCAACTTGCAACAGCCAGTGGCAGTCCAGGAGATTTAAAGTCTTCTGCTGTACAATTTACTTTCATTGAGTCTCGGTTAAAAAGCGTCTCGTTTTCTAAGTACGTATAATAAAATATATTATGGTTACATTTTAACCTTTCACAAGATTCAAAAAAGTTGATATATATTTTTGGGGAACAGTTTACCTGTATTTCGCTTCCAAGGGCAAACTTCGAAGTACAAAATAAAAATAAAGGCAGCATAAATGGCGTACCAAAAAATCTGTTTCAATTTCAAAAAACAATCTCAATTCGCCTAATAAGTCAACTATTTAAATTTATTTCATATTGGTAATTACATGAATTGCAATGGAAGCCATCAGTACCAAATACGCTTTGCTGTATTTTAAGTATAAAAATGCTTGCACTAGTGGATGGTCTAAAACCGTTGCAACTCTTGCAGGTTGAACTCTAAGGAGATAACCAAGCATGTCCGCTTCTTTCAGCAGGTCAATGTCATCATTGCAATCTTCCATGTACCCTATAACTGGGCTTATGACCAGTTAGAAATATTTATTTATAATTTATTTCGTTGTGAGCCAACTTTAAGCTGACTTAAGTTATACCTAATTACATAATACTAAACACAAACCTCGTACACATAAAAATCGTAAAATAAAAATTACTTTTTATACCAATACTACTAATAATATATTTATACAAATTATTTAATACTTACGACGGTTTTCGTACCTAATAGTATAATAGGATAATTAACACTTCGCTTACTATTTATAATTTAAATGATAAAGTTATTACTCAAAATCCAGAGCTAATTCCTCTTCGTTGTATTTGTTTCCTTCCTTTTTAAAAGTCACACATTCGTCATATTCCTTAAGAATTACATCAGGTATATTTTTATAAATGTAAGTTAGGGCTGTATTTTTTTCCTTGTCCCTGTTTAGTCATTTTAAACGTGAAAAGCTTCATGGAAATAGTAATTAGATTCTCTAGTATTTAGGACGTGAACGTATAATATACCTTAAGGTCATCATTGCATCCTCAACAAGTAATTTTTCCACAATTCTCTGACGGCCAAGCTTTGATGCTAAATGCAACGCAGTTTCTCCTTTATTGTCCTGTATATCCAGGAAATCTTTCGATTTATGTTCAGAGTTCAGTATTAACTTCATCATCCTATAAGCCTGAATGCCGTTTCCTATATAAAACAATAATGTTATGGGTAAATAAATTCCATAGGTATAGGTATTAACTATGAAGATGAAATGGTTTATTAAATAAGATGTAGAGCAATACTCAACCGTAAGCAACTGCATGATGTAGTACAGTTCTTCCATTTGCGTCCTGTATACTTGGGTCGTACTTGTTTATTAAGGCGATCTTCAATTGTTTAATGTTACCCGTAATTACAAATGAAAATGTTGTGGGCGTATCGTGCACCGTTAAATTGCGATTAGTTCCAGTTTCAGTTTCGGCATTTTCAATCTGACTTTTCTCATTGAGCCCCATAATTGTCTAACTTGGATATCTTAAAGGATTTTATTTCGGAAGTTTTGTATATGAAAAACGGCTAATTTAGACTAAATGGCGTAACGTTATGTGACAATGAAATGGCAATTAATGGTACGCCGTCGAAACTAGCATCTATAGGTAAATTTAGCACCTGAATAATTCTGTTTATGTTGCACTGGAGAGATATTGCAATGACACGTTTAAAATAATTGTTTCAGGTCAATGGAATATAAATATTAGTTTTTAGATAAGATGATAAATATACAGTATCGTAGAGATAGAGTATTTACTTTGGCCTATAAGTAAATATACACCCATTCTTTAAGCCAACTCATGTACTTAGCTTGTGTAAATAACGAAAGTAAATGCAGATCGTAAAACTTACATTATTCAGGTTTGGGTTTAGCACACTATTTACTTTATTTCACGTTTCCTTTACTCTACTAAACTAAACTTCATTTCCCAACTCACATTTCTATTGATAAAGTATTTCATATTCGTTCCCTTTATATCCCATTTTCATGAGGAAACTTTACCATCAATTATATGTTGTAACTTGTATTTGTCTCATTTTTCGCAATCAACTACCAGATATGCAAACCTGAATCTAATGCGACGATCTGAGGTTAGCTTTCATTATATTACTGTGTGACAATATTCGCAAATAATATTTTCATATTGCATAAATATTATTTTATGTGATGATCGCAGTGGTATAATATTTGGAGTGTGCTGAATACATAATATCGGATATGAATACAGTACCCTAGCTATGCAGCAGCCTGCGGACAATAGCCTAATTTTGGTTGCCAAGCAAAGCTGACTATCAAAATGCAGACGAAAATCTTCTTTCAGTGACGTCACTGAAAGAAACAGACTATCAAAATGAAGACAAAAAATATTTTACACGGGTAACTAAGGCCACATTGACCGTACCTCTATCAGTATATACTTCTATTACCTTGGCTATGCAGTATATTTGAAATACTACAAAATACTTACGTGCAATACTAGAAGTGTGTCTGGAGTATTGTATTGCTATTCCGTTATTATTGTCCAATAATTTATACAAGTGTTTTTGAGTTCCTCTAAACAAAATGTAGATGGTTATAGATAAACACTTATTAAAGTGTCTCTTATTATATTTATAAGGCTGGCTTTTATATATGTACATGAGGCGTAGTGTACTTAACCTTGCACTTTTGGTTAGTCGTATTCTTTCAGTTAAGGACTTTCTGCGTGGAACACTTTTTGATATGATAATAATTTAGTACGCTTATGCTTCTAAGTATTTGCACATCACTTGAAACCAAAAATAAGATTCTATTCATTCCAGAGTGTATTTGATCTGATGTCTTGCCTTTCTTATTGACACATAAAATTATATTTAATGTGGTATTACTGCCGATAAATCTTAAGAAAATGGATGCTCAAGAAGAAAATTAAAGTATAATTTTAATTGCAAGTTTCATTTGCCCATGATGTGGTCTAGCTAGCAACACTGACACCAACCACTTTTCAGAATGGTTAAGAATATTATTTTGCTAGTATTCAGATATTTTACCTTTATCTACTTAATCAGTGCGTTTCAATTTATAACAAAACCTACAAACAAATATATTAATTGCGGCGACTTATCTGTACTTTTTAGTGCATTCTCTAACTTTACAATACAACTAATATTTGACTCTCAGGCTCCTCTTCTGAACCACGAAATGATTTCATCTATCGCTATTTTGCAACTTGAGAAAGATAGATATCCCGATTTTCTTGGATGGAGAAAATACCGATTTGCTTTTGTAAGAATATTTCTACTACTTGAGGACAATGAAAATATTTTTGATATCTATCCAGCATGTGATCGCCAAACTTTTCCATATTGTACTGAAAACATAAATTATAACGTACTAATTACTTACAAAAGTGCACGATGGATCTACCCACAATCACACATCACTATGGTACATTCACAACAAGCAGATTTTGTACTATTTTTGCCACTGAGTTTGATAAATATAAACCAAACACAAGAAATTATAACCTCAGAGCAGAATACAGACTATACAATAAATAATGCGTTTTTATACTGTAGAAAATGTTTGACATTTTGTGCAGACAATGGCAGTTTCATTGACACGAGTATTGTAAAGAATGTAACATTTTCAAAGTTAAGCGAAAATATATTTTTGGATTTTCAGAATGACATTAATAATTATGTATTTAAAAACAAAATTGTTCACGCAAAATATTGTTTGGGTACTTCTAGCCCTCGAGTCTTGGTCGAATCATCTGCAACAAATTTTTATAATGCTACGCAGCATTTATCACCCTACAAAATTCCTGCAACTGAAGTGGTACCCCTGGCTAATATGCTTCATGCATTTTTGCTGCGAAACTTCATATTAAGTGAATCCGATCCTACAACTTCACCATACTTCAATGCCCTATCGTCCGGTTATTTTTCCTTTGAAGTTCCCGTTATCCCTAGCGAGCGTATTATGTCAATAACGCGGGAAGTAAATTTAAATTTTGTTACCTGCGCCGGTGTGCAAGCAAAAGTTTCAATGCTAATGTATGCTTCTCCTTACGACACATTTTGTTGGATAGGAATTTTTGTTGTGTGCATTTTCAATGGTTTGTTTGTAACTATATATTTCAAAATTACGATTACACAACACGATAAAAAGTACAGTTTCTATAAATATTTTCTTGACTCGCTCAGATATACATCTCTGTTTCTATTCGTACTTTTGGAGCAATCCATAACACTAAAAAAGTACAAACTGAAATATCAGTATTTATTTCGGATTTTTGGAATTTGGATTATTTTTGCATTATTTTTCAGCAATGCTTACAAAGGAAAAATTGTTTCGGATATAATGTCACCAATGGTACCAGAAAATGAATATAAATATTTGAAAGACCTCCGTGGCTTTAAATTAATAAATCCAACACTAAGTGCAGAATATGATATTTATGATTTCAAATGGACAGTGCTTAGACAATTTGGTAACCTCCAGGAAGATAATGTAAGCTTGTGTGTCACTCGTCGCCTCAGTTATAGGTACTCGCTAATTGAAAACCATACCTTTTCAAACACTGAAACTGATTCCTGTGGGGAACTACCATTTATGAATGTAGAAAATGAACAGGCTTTAAAAAAGATGCAGGAGGAAACTACTGATGGAATAAAAATTGCTCGACAAATGGGAATTTATGGAAATGAGACTACGGAGTGGACTTGGACGGAAGTTACACTAGACCAGTGTTTTCTAAGTATAGGTAAACGCAACCCTAACATGTACTATGTGTACGGTGAGCCTGAATATCGATGTACAGACAAATCAACCATGATGTTCAAGAGAATTTTAACATTTGTAAAATCCTGTGACGCTCGGGCGGTTATTGATGACAGTGTAAGACTGCATGCGTATGGAAAATACTTGTTTGACAAAAATAAGTTTATTTATGGGAAACACAATGATGCAACCAAACAAAATCAAATTGTCGGAATTCTTCCTTCCCCCAATGCAAGATTATTGCAACTTAGATTACAAACATTAATCAGTTCAGGAATATTTCATCAATTTGAAAAATGGAATAACATTTATGAAGAACGGCGATTTAAATTACTTATTGATCAAATTGATAACGCTGAAAAAAGTGAATCCAAACGTATTGGAATACATTTAAATATTGTTTCCATATTCTACATGTCTCTTTATTCCTCTATAATAACAATGGTAGTGTTCTTAAGTGAATGTATATACTTTGCTTTAACACAATTACAACAAAATATGTACGTGTATATATGGAAAGTCATGAGTGTGGTACGAATGTGCTACATACAACCAGGGTTTAATATTAATAAGTGGTTTTACACAAAGGTACGACTGTCAGGAAGGAACTGCTGTACAAATAATGAAAATTAAATTCACAAAAAGGGCTACTTGGTAAATTAATAGGGCTAATCAAGTAGATATTCCACAAATAACACTGTCTTGAGTGTCACTACAACAACGAAAAAAAAATTGCTTTCACATGATGATGTATTGTATGTACAACTTGGTTTAGAAGACGAGTTGGATATAAAGCAAAGCGAAAAGAGCGAAAAGCTATTGTCTGAGTCACATTTTGCCTTATACAATAGTTATAACGAGCTCATATGGTAATTTAACTTCACATTTACGTCTTCACAGACACAGACAGTGACATCCTGGTCTTTTCAAGTTGTAAGACCTCTCTGTGAAATGCTTGATTTGCATTGTAAAGCATTTTATAATGAAAGATTGTCTGTCAGTAGACTTAATTACTTATGATGATACCCCATAATAAAATAAAACAAAAATCAAACTAAAACGTTCACATGTATTTCCAAATATTTAAGAGGCACTCAATAATGTGCGGATACATTAAATAGTACTGGCCTGGCAGATACATCTATGTACGTCACCAGAACGTTTTTTTACGTATGTTGTTACTATATAGCATGCAGATATGTTAAAACATCCTAAAGCGCGTAATTAATGTTGGGGTCGATAAAGCCGCAATTAAGATTATGTTGAATAAACTAATCGTTGAATGACCATTTTGAATGCCTTTTATTTTTAGTTTTGATTGGGATAAGTAGTGACTTTCAGGTACATTGTATTTATATTGTGATAATATAACGGACTTTAACAAAAAGGGAAAATTGACGGGGAATAACTACAAGGCTAGTATTTGATTTTCTGGTAGATATGCTTCTTATAAGTTATCATTATTTATTTGAAATAATGGGAGCAGTGCTGTACTTTCACATTTGCTAATAAGGATAATTTCATCAATAATGAATATTATTTATAGATGCGCCCGATGTTAGAGTTCGATAACAGTTAAAAGTTAGTTGTTCTACGCGAAGAAGGTATCGACCCTTCGGAGACCTTGTTTACAATTGATATTGTTTGGGTTATCAATGTCATTAGCCTCAAAAACCTAACTACTAGTAACTACACGACATAAATAGATCGTATCGATGGAATTTGCCATGCAGTTGTCAACAAACACTAATGAAATATGCAATTGAATTTTAAGCAATGATTGGAAACACTCTAGTCACGATATTTTCCTATACTGCTACTAAATATATGATAAACTGATACCAATTTTTCAATTACTAAATAGAGAGTGTAATGTTATTATTATTAAGTTATTTTCTAACAAGGAAAAGCGAAAATTTATACAGCGAGAACTCATCTGTACTGTAGCGACCACCAACGGGGATAAAAATCGGTCGCAATGGGGAGGTGGTCGCTTTACAGATACCTCTCCATAGAAACCGCAATGTGGAATCTGTCTTTCGTGGGTCCGTAGAGGTAAAAATATTTTGTGTTCAATGGATTAAGGAGACTTTTACTAAACTATTAATTGTGTCTTCATAAAATAACAGTTAAGAGCAGTACCCCGAGCAAATTCGTGAGAAGCTAACCAGCAAGCCCGTGTAAACCGCTATACAAAATTTAAAATTTTGCCATTCAGAATATCATACCTAACCCAATAATGGGGCACTGGAAAAAGTCGAATTTTTTTCTGGAGATGCCTTTTGAATTAACCTCTAATTGGATCAAAAAAATTCAAAGGTTTTCCCACCAAAATTTTTGTAATTTTTCATAAAAAATTCTTTTTGATAACTTTTAGTTCGAAATTCGCAAAAAGCAAAATCAGGTCTCCTTCCCTGATAGCTAAGCTTAATTTAGGTGGTTCATTCATTGGGATTTGTTGAATTTTAGTTGAGTTCTTTGTGATCTGATAGAGTAGGAAAACACATGTATTTTGGAGGGGTACTGCCTGCCCTTAAGTAATATAAATGAGAATTTTGTCATTTAAAGCTTATATAGCTCTCCGCATAAAAATTGCACAAGACAATTTATATTCAAAAACAACGAAATTAATGGCAACAAAACTTTAATTATTTGCAATAAGAGAGCTTGCGCTCAGAGTATTCAGATTCATATTAAAATCTGGATGTAGCCAATAACCATGTAGCAATTGATGCACGAGAAAAAGTATATTATATATGTTTTCATATCTCTTACATGTCTCAATTACATTTTGACGTCTTACAAAATAGTTCATTTGGTCTTACCCGGCGATTAAAATGATTAAAAATTGGGTGCGGTCGTTACATATAGAGAGGTCATTATACAAAGTAGCCTGCATAGGGATTTAACATTAGTGCATTCTTCAATGCACTCGAGGTAGTAAATGAGGAACCTGTACTTTTGTGCACGGAAAATAAATTGCGCTTCGTGGTTAATAAATAGGTGGTGTAAATACTTTATTTAGAACACTGCCTTCCTCAATGAAGATAATCTAAATGGCTGAGTAACTAGGCGGATTTGTCAAAAATAGTAGCAATAGAAGACAACAAAACAACCATACTTTACTACAGGGAAGAAAACGTTTAAAGTTACGTATTTTAGTTACTTATAGATTAGTTACTTATAGTACTCACACAATCAAAGCGTGTTATATTATTGAATCTGGGTTTAGTTAGCGGATAGTAAGCTTGAGTATTATTAATAAGCAAGTGCAAGACATGTAAGACCGTTTGATAAATGAGTAAAACTGCTGCAAAGTATTTTTGTTTTAGTGGACGATGTTACGATGCTAATCACTTTGTTTTTATGATCCAAATAAATAATGATAAAAACTTTGTTTCAATGATATGCGATTCCTTTATTTTGACGAAGTTTAAAATGAAATCGTTTCTTATAACAGACAACATGATATCTTTGGTAAGCGATTTTTAAAAATTGAAGCGCTTTCTGAGGTCTTCAAAGAAACATATTGAAAAATGAGTTTTTAAAATTCATTTTATACGTATACGAGAATAATAGCTGTTGGCTATATTACTTATTTGAGAAGTATACATACATATACATCAGAAGTCTTATTACCAGCTGGATATGGTTTCGTAATGTCCGTCCGTCCGTATGTCTGTCTGTCTGTATACAAAATTACGCTTAAAGTATTGGACGGATTTCAACCAAACTTGGCATAAATGTTCATTGATACAACAGGACGGATGGCTCTGAAAATGGTCCAAATCGGACCACCATGCACCACAAGGGGTACAGGTACATCTTATTATACAAATACCTATGTAACTTTTAAACGGTTCAACCTTTTTGAATTGTGTTTACGAATTTCAATGCAAGGATAAATTTTACTTTCTCACGATGCCCCAACTGATTGGGGCGATTTGAGATTTGACCAAAAACGGACTGTATTATGTGGGGCGATGTGAGATTCGACTAAAAATGTACCTTTGCTGGTCATTTATAGAGGTTAGTATCCAGTTTATTTTAGGATATACAATGTAAATGAAGGATTTCACTCACAGATATGCTTTACTAGCTGAATACGCCAGGGCAGGATCTTACCGCCTAGGATGCATGTCTGCCTGATATGTCTTACTGTCTACACGACACATATATTTTATAAAGAACTTTTGCTAATTGCCACTTAGAATATTAATCAGAAAGCATTTCCCTGTCCCATTACATAATTATTGGTAAACCCCTACCTGTTTTTACTTCGCCATAAAGTGGTTCACCCTCCTAGTAATGGTTAAGCTAATTGCATTGTTTCCAGGTTTGAGCAACATACCACTTTACTGTCCTTATATTCAAGTAGCCCAAAATAATATTACACTTCCTGTTACTTGTGTCCTAAATACTAGTAGTCACGTATATGCATTATTAATTGAAATGGCACAAGCTGCTCCTAATTAGCGTTTTATCCTTGGGGAATATACTTCTGTACATTAATATGAATCCGTGATTTCCTATAACTTTCGCTGCAATTTCTATTTTTGAGTCATTATCCATTTGTCATTTGTATTCTTTCAAGAAAATTACAGAAAATTGAAGAATCCCGCAGAAATTCTAAATAGCAAATACAAGAACACCAATAAAATAAATAATCAATAATATTGACAAACCACAAAATATAATTTTCTAATCAAATCGAAAAAATGAATTGTTTACATTCCTCGATATTGCTTTCAGTTTGTGGTACATTTTACTACAGTGTTTCGTCTACAGAATTGGCGGCTAATTCAAGGGACATGGTTCTCAGTGTTTTGAATTATAATCTTGAGCGCCACTTCTCTCCAAAAACATTACGACTCCTTCCATACGAATCTCCTGCATTGGAATTGGAATGGGAATCGATAAATAAACTTCACGTTCCTGTACTTATTGGAAATAACAGACCGGTCACGAAAAGTCCGTCACCCATATTAAAATCTGTGGGGGGAGTTATGGGTGTTATTCAAGTACTGCGCTTCGTGGTCCTAATTTGGATTACAGACTCCACATCTAAGGACGTAATGTTGCGTACGATTAAGAACACGGTAAGTCCACGCTATGACAGGTTGATAATAGTTTCTCAGTCCGAAACTCTTTTGGAGAAAATTATGGTTGATGACGCCGTGGCAGGTATTCGGGAGAAAATCGCTCTCAGCTTAGAAACCGGTAACATTTTCGTGGAGCCCCCAATTTACAGCAAGAAAGAGATATTCAAGAAAATTAAAACACTAGAGGAAATTCCCGTAAGGAATGATGAGATGGGTGGGAACCTTTATGGAAGAACACTCAAGGTGGCCATCGCAGAATTGCCACCTTTTATGTACAAGGAAACAGACACAAATGGAAAAGAAAAATATTATGGCACACATTTGGATGTAATTAAAGCTGCTAGTGTCAAATTTAATTTCTCAATGAAATTTCAATGGGATCAGAGTTACGGCTATCAGCTCCCAAATGGAGATTGGCAGGGACAGTTTGGAAGGATTTATCATGGAGAAGCGGATATGGCAACCTTGTTGTGTTTTGATACCCACTGGTTTCACTCTGTAGATTATGTCACTCCCCTTGGTCCTTTGCAAATTATGTTTGCTACAAAGCAGCCGGAACCGAAATTTGAGTGGTATGGCTTTCTGCTACAATTTTCACCGGAAGTATGGCTCTGGATCATAGTTACATACATCGTATTGGCAATTGTACAATTTATATCAATGTATATTCTACATGGGAGGGAGATGAAGTACATCGTTTGGGATTCAGCTATCTTCCTTCCATACGCCATGGCTACCGAACAAGGACTTTGCGAAATCCCTAAAGGAGTTCGTTACTTTTCACTTATCTGGTAAAGATAAAATATTTACATCATTTTTTTAAAGAATAAAACTGTAGCTACATATGCATGCAATCACAGAGACGGATGAGGGATGGTCGGTTTTACTTTTAAGTATTTGTATTTATTTATTTACTGTGAGATGATTTTTCTTTTTCAAAATTGCAATAATTATTCTTCGGATCTTTAGATTTTTATTAAATTACAGTGTTTGCTCAAACAGGTATTTTAAATCCCCTAATTTATTCAAAATGTCCGCATCTTCATTAGGGATTTTACATTCACTCCTGGTTATACAATTTTATCTCGCTATAAAATAATTCCGGCTTCTCCGGTTTTGACAGGTATTGTTATTTATTTTTTGTATATATCTGAATTAGAAAACACGAAGGTATCAATCAATTGCCACCAAACACTGCACAAAATTAATTTGGAAAACAAATTCTGTTGACAATTATAAATAAAACGCTAACAGCATGTCCGGTAGTTAGTATTTAATTTAATATTAAAAAAGTTAATGTCAAAAATTATTTCAGGCTTATGGGATGCCTCGTTCTGGGAACAGGATACAAATCTACTTTGCGAATTAATTTATCCTTTCCAAAGATGGAAACAATTCCGACAGACTGGGTCGAGCTGGCTGCAAGAACGGACTACAGCGTTACCCTTTTCGGCTCGGGCGACCACGAAAGGCTCATAATTGAGAATAGCACATATCCAGCAGCTATTAGTGTCCGTAAAAGAATAAGAATGGGATCGAATACAATCTCAGCAGAAAACTGTCTTAGACACGTTTACCAAAACAAAAGGACAGCATGCGTCGGATGGGACTGTCAGCTAGTTCAATCAACTGCAATGTCTCTGTCCATCAATACAAGATATGACCCATTAGTATTTTCAAAAAACAACTTTAAAGTTCTTTTGGTTACCCTCGCCTTCCCGAAGGAATCGATGTTCATTGATTCTTTTCGTGGGCCTGCGCATGGCATGGCTACATCAGGAATTTATTCGAAATGGGACAAAGACGAGACTCGAAAATCAAAATTGGTGGGCGTCGCTCGTTTACAAAAAGAAAGGAATACAGAATTGTATCATCAATTACTTAAAGACTCACAACGGTGTTTCACGGACAGAGCTCCTATGAGTTTGGCTGCCTTGTGGCCCACTTTTGCCATTATTCCGCTTGGGATAATTTTAGGTACCATTCTATTTTTAATGGAGAACTATCATTACAGAAAACAGATTTTGGAAAACATCTTATACAGAATAAAAATGAGAAAGAAATGGGCAACTGTTCATTCACCGGACAGCTTTATCCCTCAGAAATCATTTCCTTAAAAAAATACAAATAGCAATATTATTGAAAAAAATATTATGCTATCATCCCAACTTAACGATACCTATACATCTATAATTACCATCCTCAATACGCCTTTTGCTTTATCTAAATTAATTGCAGTTAAAACAAATGCAGTAACATCTGCATAATATTGTATTATATAGGTATTACTGTTACGGATTTTCTGAAAATCGCTTTCTGTGCTATCACTTATAGTAAATATAAAATATAGAACCGCATATACGAAAATTTGTGTAGGATTTTTAATATTGTATTAACATTAAATCATTCCGAAAATGTATATATTTGCAAGTGTACCATATTCGTGGCATTCTCCATTACTATATTAGTGCGTATATTATAAACATAATCATTTCACAAATAACTTAACATGGTTTTCAAAATATTATTTTACAAAACCATGCGTACGACCTTCATATAACTTGACAAAAAATTTTCTGCATAACGAACTGTAGAAATATTTATTCCTGAAAGACAGTTAATCTATATTCATACTTTTAATCATAATATTTATACTTTTAATAATGGCATGTACAACGATGCAACTATAACAATGAAATATATAGTCAGAATCTTCCGTCCCCCACTGCAAGATTACTATATATCTTAGACTAATTATTATTCAAGGATATTTCATTATTTCGAAAAATGGTTCAACATTATTTTTAAAAAGCAGAAATTTAAACTTTATATTGATCAAATAGAAAAAAATGAAACAAGCGAAACAAAACGTATTGGAATTTCGGAATATAGAATTTACATTTCTTTTCCATATTATACTCTATATAGTTACAATTTCAGTAGTATTAAATGAATACGTATTCGCTGTTTTAGCACAGTTACAGCAAAATGTTTACGGAAACATTTCATAAATATTCACAAGTAAATTATACGACAATTTAATTTCTCAGTGGCTGTGTATCAAAGCAATTTTGCTACATAATTTCAGGACCACATCTCTTAATAGCTTCCCAGCATATATTATCAGTCCCATGTTCGCAACATGGAAGAGAGACACAACTTTGTCCACTTTTTGAACATTCAGATTCCGTATGTGCTATAATGGTCTGCATCTGTAAAACAATATCATACGGATGTGCATACTTAAATTTACCACAATATTTCCATATAATATCAAATTTGTACCATATCTATAAGAATTTAGTTAAAACCGTATTATTTCCCTGGTATATGTTAAATTTAATGTGTAATTCAAAGATTTACCTGAATAGCAATGGTGACCATTAAAAGCAAAATTATAGCTTTGTGTATCTATATCAGTAACAATAATTATAATATTATTAGAAGTACAATGTACGTAAAATCTTTAGATTATATATGTATATTACTCATATGGATTGATAAGTTTTACGGAAAAACAAATCTACTGGAATAAACTATCTGATACCATAAAAATTGCAACAATATAAATACTTTTAAGAAGAAACTTAAAATATTTTTGCTAAACGAACGCAGAGTGAACTATGTGGTTATCCTTTTATCATGAATGTTGTCAATGCTCACCATACAAGTACCTAAGAACTTACTAATACAATATTATATTCTTTTAATGCTATAATAATTATTATTATATCTGTAATATAAAAGTATTGACAAATCTGGCAATGTAATTTACCTCCTATGAGATAGGGAGGAAATTGACCGTGACGTGATGAATAAATAAATAAATTATATTATTATGATAATTTACTCCATGTTTAGATTTTAAGCAATTGTTACAGCCGTAGGTCCAAAAAAAAATATCATATTGAACAACTTTTGCTTACAAATGTTATTATATTGTTGAATCGCAAATACGCGTATGTAAATAAATTTGTCAATATTATGACAGACCAATGTTTTATAATAAACATAATATTTTTATGGCTTTACTTGATAGACAATTTATACTTACCATTAAAACGATGGCTGGGTTTTTGTTAAAAAATTCAAAATCACAAGACTTAGCTCCAAAATATCCTTGAGACTTGCTTCAATGCCAATGTCAATCTGCTGTCTAGCCTATGCCGATAATTATGGTGTTTTTGGATGGTTTAGCAGCGTTAAGTAATTTCAATCTGCGTGATACACAACATAACTAGTATTATCACTATTTGCCAAATAAAACTTATTTATAGCAAAATAAATCGTTTATGACACTATTATTTTCTTTACTATGCACTACGCATTTTGTAACTAACAGTACTATCAACGTAATATAAAATGAAAATTCAAAGTTCATCTATATATCCAACTTTAACCGCTACATAATTCTAAGACCCATATTTTAGAGTTTTAATTTCAGTTTTGCTAATACCAAAAATGCTCAAATGTTAAAGCTTACAAAAAAACAAAAAATGATAATCGTGTATTCGGCGATGTCAATTAATGCATTTATAGATATTTTATTTGGATTTGACTTTATATGCAAATTACCTCATAGCTAAAAGCTAAAGGGAACGTTGACGTAAAGCACCATAAAATTGGGACTAACGAAGGATATAACATTCGATGCTTTACTACCCCCAAATTATACGCCGTTTTGTATTGCAAGGCAATAAAACTAAATTTTTTTTTAATACTCACATATGGCGTAACTACAGAATAAATAAAAATAATTTGTGCATACAAAAATTATATTGGCCATAAAATAGGAAACGTGGATAAGAAGTTATGTCATGCAGCACTTCTTAGAACAAATCCTTGTTTACTACTGTATTATATACTGAATGCGCAATGAAAAATATTATTATGGGGAAAGATGAAAAAATATTGAGCCATTTACTTTTATGCTTCTAGGTATTTAATTATTATTTCCATATAAATCAACTTGACTTGGATAGTAATGACCAATAGTTCACAAAAATATTTTGCTTGATACGTAACTATTGGTTATAGATCATACATGTAAACAAAAGGTTTTAGTTATAATTATAGCAGTGGACCACATTTTTTGTTAAATCCATAACAGACATTATCTCCTGTCGGGCTTGGGCAGCATGGTAGTTTGGCACAACTTTGTCCACTTCTTGAGCATTTTATTTGTCCAGAGCAAAACTGCACCTTAAACATTAAAAGAATTGCAGATAAATTAGTTTGAAATAAATGTGCACATAATTGTTAAATGAAGTATTGTGGGATTACATGTACGGCAACCGTTAGCAGCAGTAAGATAATTAAAAACTTATCCATAATCTTTGTGTCACTGAAATCATAACAAATAGTAATTTAAAAGTTAATTTTGTAAAATATATTCAACAAACCCTCAAAACTACAAAAATATTGCATACGTAAAATACGTGAATAAATACGTACAAAAATGAATTAACTATTAAACAAAAATTATTTAGTCAGCATTGACTTACAGAAAACTTGAATGTGTTGAACAACTCTATTCAAATCAAGTCCAGTGGAAATTGTTTATTGTTACGTGATGATGAGAATGATGAACTTGACAACTAAAACTGCGCCTTAAATATCTATTCACAGTATAATTTATACCAAATTTTACTGTCATGTGGTCCAGTGTATACTTTCCTGTAAACTTTGCTCAACAATGGAAAATGGAAAACTAATATTATTATACTTGCTGCATGCTATCAAAATAAATATGCAGCGACAAATAAATTACTGAAAATCCATTTGTGTATTTACTTTCCTGACACTTGTATTTTTGTGTAATGATAATGACTAAATGGTTTGTATTGTCACGTGCACCTTTTTGTTCCATTATACACTGCGGAATTCATTATAAAATAAACGCTGGTTTAATATTAGGAATTATAGCAAGTGCAGGTTTCAAAATGAAAAACACAAACAAGCTGTATCATAAAACAAGGAGTTACATATTATAATGGAGGCAAGTAACATATTATTGTATATCAGATGCTTTATTTTATTGTATGTAGATATTTATTATTTAATGTAGCATGCTAGAAACCGATTTGGTCTAGGCGATATGCAAGTTGAACAAAAACACATTATAGGTCTTACCGCTTACAATTACCACTTAACAACAAATCTATCGACGTATCGACACTATTAATTTCAATATTTTTGTCAAATTTTTGTTTTGTGTAATGGCTTATTAATTTTTGTTAAAATATAAAAAAGTTTATTTCAGCTAAACTGTTTTGTGAAGCACAGAAGTGCCCTGTGCCTTGTGGCGTGCCTACGACATATATAAGCAACTGATACTATTTTATTTTTATTTATAGCTGCGTTTACAGAAAGTTTGCACAGTTGTTATAGTCCCATAAAATATTTATTTTTGGCATTCTCGTTACCATACCAGAAAAATAGTTGTAGTGGAGCCTGAAAAATACCATTTATAACTGATCTGCTGTAATTTATTGATATTAATTAATGCATCCATTCATGTCAGGTTCGTTTTGCTTAGCTACCGAATGATTAAGAGGAAAATGTCGACAAAATCTCTGTAGTCCCTAGACTAAGATAACTAAAGAATGACAAAACTGTGCACCTTCGTATAAAATCTGTCAACTTCCATAATGTAATTTTGTTTGGTCAGTAACAAATTCTAAATTTCTTTCTTCTCGGATATTTTTGCTTCAAATCGGTTATGAATTGAAATGCATTTCCATTATTTGATTTAATTACGCTGTGTAGATGTAAAACCGGGCGCATAGTAGTAGTAAGGTCACATACATAGTCATGTAGTTATAAAACGTGTCTAGCATTACAATTATATTTATCGTTCAACGGTTGTAGTAAGCTAAAAAGGTGTGAACCTATTCAAATGTATCTATTTTTAATGGCTTATAAAAATAAATGTTCTCTTAGAAGGTGTAATTGTTTGCCAGATAACAACACCATATATCAAACAATACACTAATATTGTATGCTGTTCTAGCAAATTCGTGATTCGAATATTAAGTCTACGATGCATAAGTTACACTTGTCATGGTTGCATATAAATATCCCTGCACTATTTTGCATGTAGTAAGTTATTTAAACGTGTAGTTATAGAATAAAATTTACTATAGCATTATCGTTTTAAAACACCAGAACATTGTTTTTCGCCGATTGCATAACATGATGTAAGTATTTATTTAATTTCGATGTAAGGGGCACCTTGTATAATACATATTTTTTAAACATGATACATAATTGCGGACATAATCCGTAGGTTCCTTGTCACAAATAAATATTTCTCTGTTATATTCAAGCA
This sequence comes from Tomocerus mixtus, assembly GCA_034694165.1. Lineage (NCBI taxonomy): Eukaryota > Metazoa > Arthropoda > Collembola > Entomobryomorpha > Tomoceridae > Tomocerus > Tomocerus mixtus. The sequence continues at coordinate 41,753 of JAQFYC010000816.1, forward strand.
ATTTCCAATGTCACCTTTTCCTGGTAAATTGATACTGTGCAGGGGGAGTGAAGTAGTATGATATCTAAAATACATGGTGCCAAAATTACTTTCTATTGGTATTATATGATGGCTGATGATTCGTCAAACTATACTATTAACAAATTATCCCAACAATAATGAGGAAAATATTAGGGATTGTTTTAATACTACCAATTATTTTTAAAAGGCAGGTGTTTTTCACCATTTATATTTATTGAGTATATGTAGGTTTACACAGTGCTGTAAAGTCTATAAATTATGTGCAATTTAAAATGCATATGACGTCAAGAACTTCGCGTAGTACAGGGATGTGGTGTCGAACTGGTAATATCTACTATCCGATGGGAACTGGCTTTATGGCATACGATATCAATTTAATAGAGCATAATAAGTTAGAATACTTTTACTAAATTAATTCTGGAGCAGAATATCATATGAGTAATAAATTGTTAATATACCAAATATTAACAATTTTTCTTCGTTACTCAATTCTGATATACTATTAAAATGTCAACAAAATTTCTATTGTCCCAAGACTAAGAGATTTCAGGAAAGACAAAATCGTGCTTCGCTTTATAAACTTTATCTTCCCCAAAAAAATTTTGCTTGGTCTACAAGATATTTGAAATCTTTTGAATGCTGCAGTTTCTTTGCCATTTTCGACAGTAAGACTTTTCCAAGACTTAATTGCTTTACTAGATTTGTGGAATACAATGGATGACAACCATAAATACCCACACCACATTAATGTCGTGTAAATAGAGCAAAATACAAAAGAAGAGACTAACATTAAATCCATTTCTCCACTTTTCCGAATGCACAAATAAATACAAAAGTAAATGAATCTCTTAAGTATAAGTTGGATTACGAAAAATGGAGTCGATGATATTTCGTTAATAGAGATTACAAACAATGTGAGACAGTAATACTGCCTGGTAATATTGGTAGGTGTCCTGAGAACATCTTTCGTAATATATTTTTCTCCCTGTTTAAATCTATAAAAATCAGTTTGTGAATTTATTAGTTCAGCAACTGTTTGACCAATTCTGGGTATGTTTCTTTACACTAGAAAATTGGGAATGTTTACCTGATTTCCTTGTAGGTTTGAACATACATCAACATGAATATTCCTTGGTTGATAAATCGAAGCATCAGTTGCGCCATCATTGCTGTGTTGAACCAATATACGAGAGCTATGCCAATCTTCCAGGCAAAAGGATATATTATACTTTCTTTGTCAATCCAGCCACTAAAAATTGCTATAGGATACTGAGGTTGAAGAATGCAGGCAATGGCTATTATTGGAGGATACAGAAATATTGAGAGGCAGGAACTTTTGAGAATCATCTCCAATATATAGTTTCTTGTTACAGATTTTTTCCCGAAGTCCGCTGAAAGAAATCAGTAAAAATTATTGCTTTGCCATTAAAGTATTCAATAAACGCTTTGTAATTTGACTTACCGTGGAAACGTTGAATATATTTTATATAGCCATTAGTCAGTTGTATGATTTTGTCTCTTCCGAATGATAATTCCTGCACTAAAATGCTTTCCATGAGAATCCCTGCTGACATTACTGCCATTAATATAGTGGTACTAGATGGATTGCTAATACGTCGAGCTGTTTCCACAAACGAGTATACAAAAAATGAATGCGAATACAAGACGTAAAACTTCCATGGCAGTGTTGACCACTTTCCAGAAATCTTCTGGATATTGTTAGAAATATCATTCCAGTAGAAGGGACATGATCCCAATAGAGCGCTGAGTTTAATCAAAAATTTCAATGTATTCAGTAACGTAGAAGTATCCATTCTGTAAATATTTTAATTTAGGAGCTGCCCTGACGGAAACTGAAAGACTTTCAGTCGTGTCCCCCAAATAAGTAAGTAAATTTTTTTTGCAATTTCTCTACTTGTGGCATTTAAACCTAAGTAGCATTTAAATAATATGGAATTGACATTAAAAAAATATGTGTCATGAAACAAGTTTACGAACAAAGAATATAATAACATGGAATTACTAGTTCAATGGAAAAAATTTGTGCAACTATGGAGAATCTAAATTATTGGCTGTTCAAAACTTGCACTTTATAAAATGTGTATATATACGAAAGTGTTAGAAATTAGTGTACATTTTTCTTAATTGATATGCATTGAAAATAATGTCTTTAAATTTTTGTAGTAGGCATTTAATGGACAGAAAGTAGAATTTTGAAGAACACTTTGGTAACCGCATATTTTAATGGGTATATGTAGTTTAAATCCATTTATTGTATCAACTCAATATTCCAGCTAACTCAAATTTGCACACTATCTTCAAATACGTATCATTACATATTAAACGCCGCAGTTTTCAAAGCACACACGGTTCAATATTATGCACTATTACTAATGGTGTCCCACACTACATTTTTAACTTATTCATCAAGTACATTTTTCTTAGCCTTGAAATGTTCAGTCTTTGTAAAGTAGAAATTGGGAAATTAAACAGATACACGAGTGGCTGTGAATTTATGTAAAACAAACGAAAAATGACCGCGCGGCCAATTACGCTTTGCTAAGCTGAAAGTTGCCGTACCTAAGGTACATACTGCGTTGCTTTAGCTATTTAAAACTTAGCGAGTACAGACTCGCTTAGCTAAATATTCCCAAAAGGTCACCGGGTGCTATCTAGGAATCTATACTACTTATAATTTAGTTATACTGAGATTGGTATTTCATAGTTATATTGTTACATACTAAACAATTACATATTAATCTATGTTGAGCTGTGAAATTCAAAGTAAACTGAGTTGACATAAATTCAAAATAAAAGAAAATGAGTTAAATTGCCCATTAATAGCAATAATGTATGAGTGGCATTGTACATATGAATGAGAGCGACTGGTCATAGTAAGATGGTTCACAGCTTTATAAGTTACTTTATACCTAGATTAGATATTTAAAATAAGTAATGACAATAATGAGCAATTTATACATAAATTGTTGACTAACTATAAAATAAATGAAGTCTTTTGACACAAAGTACTACTCGTTAATATACATCCAACAAGACTATTGTATAGGAAATACACTAGTATAGTATAGCACTATTTAAGTAAATATACTAAGTAAGTTAAATGCTATACAAATATATCTACAAACAAATTGAATTGTAAACCAAACCACGAAACATGTAAACAAGAGGAACTTCTGCAATGTATAGATATATTTCATTCACAGTTTCATATAAGTAATTAACATTGAAGGACTTTTAAATTAAACACGTTAGGTGCCGTTTTATAATCATAAACTTTATTTGGAAAAAAGTATCATCACAATAATTGCATTTATATGGTTACAACTAATTGAAATTTTTGACTAAAACCTGCACTTAGATATTCATCAGGTTATTAAAATTCTACTAAAATTTCATAAAAACTTTATTAAAATTTTAAACGAAATAATCTGCTTCCTTGCTTACTCAATCGTGGTATAATAAATGTTTGCACGTCAACCGGTAAAAGTTTGCAAATCAAGCGTTCTAATACCTCTACTACTAATACGAGAAACGCTATTACATTAAAAATCCCATAAATGTAAAACAAAGATAAAACGTTTGAGTTACCTATGTGAAGAGAATCATTAACCTCGCTAATATTTAGACCGTATTTTCGCAATTCTTTCAGTATACCCTTTTCCTGAAAAATGTTATCCCACTTTTCGAAAAGGAAAAATATTCCAGAGCTCATAATGTTTTGTATTCGAAAGTCAAATATTGCTGAATTTGGAGATCGCAAAATAGTAATAATTTTGCTTCGCCGAAATAATTT
>JAQFYC010000817.1:0-45585 GCA_034694165.1 Tomocerus mixtus
TCCGGCTTTAAATCCGGATTTCGGATCTAAATCCGAAATCCGGATTTGAGAATTTTATGTCGGATTTAACAGCCCTAATTTGTAGTTTGTAAATATATGCTGTTAGCTGTTAATATTATAATTTGATGGTAATAGGAGCCTCAAGTTGCAGTTAATGTGGAGCAATAAAGTAGCGGATCCTTGTTAGTTAAAACCTAACTGGATGTTCACCTTAGAGTCTCTTTGTTTATGCGTAAAGTATTCATAAAGGAGGAAGATGAATAGATACCCGAGGAAATAAGGGAATCTGACAGATGAACTAATGAGCATCCCATCTCTGTGATATCCATCCCATTATGTATCTAATATTATTATGCGAGTCACACTAACTAATGGAACTTTGACGTCGAAAGCATCAAAAGTCATAAGTTACTGTTACCCTACCATCCTACACTCCTTCATTTACCAAACTTGTGTTACTATTATGTAAGTATAGATACCTTTTGTAATGTTATGGTCGTCTAATCTATGTATTCGCTTTTAGTTACAATTAATTATAGATCTATTTTTCATAAGCATTAATTTTGTCACTGAAAACAGTAGAATAAATAATTCGTATTGAAAATTTTTAACGTCATATAAAAAAATTGGAATTACAATAAATTTTTATGGCTTCACATTCACTGTTGAATATTGAATAATAATTATTAATTATTAATTAACATATTAATAAATTGCAGTTAAATTGTTGGAAAATTTGCTATAAAGATCCCTGAGGCTAAACTTTTGTAAGAAGTCTGTTTCATGTAGCAATCATTTCGTTTAAGAAATTTCTTGTATCCATTTACGTATTAATTAAGTATGTTCATTTAAGCCTTTTACATGTAAACCAAACAATCACTCTAAACTCTAAAATCCATTCCAAATAGGGAAATTCCTTTATACCGAAGTCCTTATACGGGAAATTGAATGAACTGTAATATCCCTAATGCCCCTTTTTAGCTATCAATAATAATAACGAAGCCAATACCAACAATAACACATAGAAGCTACAGATAAGTATTTCTAGTATACGGTGGCGTTTGGGTTTCGTCACATTACGCCATTATATGTGTCCACACTCATTAAATGCGGATTTTACCTGATCGAATTACCTAATGTAATGGAAACATCATCTTACTCGATAAATCCCACAATGATGCATTAAGCTTGGGCAGCGCCGAACACACGTCTAATTTAAGGGGAAAGGACACCACGTCTGTGTCGGGGAAAAGTAAATATGTAAAGTGTTCGTGTATTGTATGATTAATATTTTGTTAGTAGATTTTAATGGGTTCGTTTCAATTTTGATATTTGGAGAGATAATATAGAGTTATGGTCATGTCGAGGCAAAAGCTAAAAGACAGGACAGACGAGCAGACAATGTTTGGACTTGCAATACTTCGTCTATTGTAGACTTTGAGGTTTTCCCTTGCACAAATTCTACGAATAAGTTAACGATGTCCATATGTGCATAACCAACTGTGTGACGTATGTACGTAACTGTCAGGAAGGTCTTCAGAGATTAGAGATACGAATTTCCTTCGTGATATCCATATGTCGTAGATAGGAAAATATTTTTTAAAAGATTCGTTCAGGTATTATCCTTAAATATTTTTTGAGATGAGTAATTATGTTGAAGGTATAAAATATTTTCTATAATATATACCCTTTAAAAAATAGGGCTGCATTCCTAATCCTGTGAGTCTTTCTGCCTCACAGGAGCCCTTGTATACGGCATATATATAATAGTCATGTATAATTATACGTGAATCTGAATTAATGAATGGTAACATCTTCCCTTTTACGTGTAATGCATTTAAGTTATAATAATTATTATATTATGCGCTTAGGTATGTACATAGGGCACCTATTGAGATTCCCAGGTATGTATATGTAGGCAGGTTGTTATTTATTTATTACTTATCAGTGCGACAGATTAAATTCTGTTTTTTATTAGCTATTTTACTTCCCTTGACTTGACACAAAGAGATTACGCGTGGGAGTTTTATTTGGAGGGCTCAGCTTTAGCTTTAGAATTGTGAACGTGCACACAATACAAATACTTAGAGATATCTACGTACAATCCGAATCAACTGAAGACAAGACTCAAGAAGTACACTTTCTGTTTTAATTAGGACGAAGATGTTTGCTTTCTGTTAATGGATTGTCAAACTATTCTTCCTAAAAGTTGGACTTACAAAGGAACGAGTTCAGTTCAGTTGGCTTTATGCTTTCTTACTTTAGGTACGTACGTGTCCCCACTATTCAATGTTGTAGGTAAATAGTAAATACCTATGTAGTACATACGAGCATACGTAAGTTGTAAGTACATGCAACAGTAATCTGTTGTTTTATGTTTTCAGCACATCACATTACCTCCATGTCCTGTAATTATCAGAAAGTGCAAAGTTATTGTACACAAAGAATGTTGTTATCTACGAGTTCATTACTTATTCTAACTATGTTGGCATTTTCTATTAGCTAATACCTACATAATGTGTTTCGAGAATACAAAGGGGTGCTATACCTAAGTACTATGTAGAGGTGGGATCAAGACGGCTATTTGACAGTTTTTCATTGTGCCCACCCACAAAGTTGCTATTTATTTTCTAATATTAGTCCCAAAATATTTTTTACATGAATTCAATTTCAATCATCCTTAAAATTTTAAATTTGAATCCAAATTCTCAGGATCTCGATTGCCTTAGATTTTTTTTCAACAAATACAGTCTGGCTCTTGATACACATCGGATATTATGTCAAAAGGCTCGAAAACAATTTTTCATATAATAATACGCATTTTGTCCCTAGAAAAAAGTGGAGTGCTAAAAATTAAGTTTCCTTGCCCAAAAATATGAAAAGCTTGATGAAAATGTCAGAAATGTTTTATTGATTGCCTCGTATCTACTATACAATTTTGGCCTTGATACTATTAATCTCAAAAAGTTTGATCGCCTGCTATCTGTATTCTCAATTTGATCCCATCTCTAATATATGTATTTACTTACAAATGGGACAGATATTAATGGTTTTGAAACTCAGGTTCCTTTGTAGCCTTATATGTACCTAGGACACTACTGACAGAAGCTAAGGTGAAGCTGAAAATGCTGTATTTTGTATTTGTGCGTCCTTAATTGTAGGTAGACGTAAAAGTTCTTTTTCTGGATAAATAGGTTTCCCAAAGAGTGAGAAAGGAAAGAATGACTTGGAAAATTGAATTTTTTCTTCATTTTTTAGATGCAGAGCTGAAAGCGTTGAGATACGCTGAGTACCTCCGGTATACACAGCAGATACAATGGCCCTCATTATCTACAAAAGAGAGCAATACTTAGAAAAGTACATTTCTACGTAACACAGATACAATGGCACCTATTTTGTGCCTCTATAGTCAAATAATGTGTTGCTGTATGTATTACAGAATTTAATTCTAATTGTAGGAATCACGCTAATTACTGTTTTATCGCCTAGTCCTTTTAATAAATTTTAAATGTTAATTCGTTATTTGTAAGAAGGCATTGTTTTGAGTGGATATCTAATGTAGCAGTTATAAGAGCTTTATATTAGGTATGTGCACCTATAGTACTAACTAAGTAGATCTCTATTCAAAGTGTATCTTAGCTAGTATAGTTGTATATTTTTAGTATGTATGTACATAGGTGCCTACTTGTAGTTTTGCTAATTTCAATGGAAAAACTTGTTCGAGAAATTCACTAGGGAAAGAAAAGCTGAACAGTTAAAAGCTCATAGATTTGAAAGTTTTGCGTTGTTTTAGTGTATTGTTAAATAGGCACTTACTATTTCTGACTCCTTACATACTTACACGTATATTAGTATACTGAAGTATATATTTAGGTAGGTAGGTACATAAGTATTTGAGTTTGATTTTACTATTTCTGTTTTATGTAGCCATTGTTTGAAATAATTCTGCTCTAACTTAGGTTTTCCTTGCACTGCCTGTACAGAAGAGATGGGAGAACAAGAATTAGAGTCATTTGTAAATTCTGGCTCTTTGTGCTTTCTGTGTACCAAAAGTCGTATTTCTTTTCTCTGTGAATTCTAAAAGAGGACTAGGACTAGAAATGAAAATTAAAGCAATGCCCTTCTCCTATTGTCCGTGTTGTACAGGGTTTGTTACATTAATTGTCCTCCTAAAGTTCTTTGCAGAGCCAAAATATTGTAGGTACATTGCCAGCCGTTAAGCTGAACGTGTAATTTAAATTCCCCCAAATATATTTTTACAACTTTCAAATTCAGATTACAAAAATTAAACACTTATATTTTGAGGTGTGGTACGTACGTTTGTGGTATGCTGAAAACTTTAGGCATTATTAGTTAAGAAATATTTAGGCATTATTTAGGCATTAGGTTAGGAAGGCATCTACATTTATGTATTAGTAGGTACTGCACAGTATTTATAGGTATAGGTACCTACTGGAGTGTACTTCCTGATCATTAAGTATATAGTTAATTAGAGAAAGAAAGGGACAGCATTGAAATAAATTGCAGCAAAGTATTTAAGACCTAATCTCAGTCTAATACAATGCATTGCGTAAGATAGAGTAGCTAATGTAGGATTTTTAATTGTCTTAATTCTTAACACAAGTGAACTTCAGTAAGAGAGTGGAATGGAACTGGAAGGAAGCGATTTAAAATATTAAACTCAAGTTTCTGGAGTTTAAATCGTGTATACAAATCGTAAGAATGGCTAAACATGTTAATAATATAAATACATGTTCTCTACCTATGTATGTATGTATGTACTATATTAGTATAGATGGACAGATAAGCAAAACACGATAGGGACTTGCTTTTTCCCTTCCCTAATATTTATTGGTAGGAATATCGCTTGAATTGCATATAGAAACAACTATGTATACACAAGTACTGATATAAAACTCGTATTTCTTCTAACCAGCAATATTGTGGATAATATAATTCAGAACTAAACTAGAATTTGTAGCTAATGTAGTAAGCTATACACAATTATGCTTATATAATATTTACTTGCTTTCCCATTGCAATCTAATCGGAACATATACGCACTTACGATAAAATCTTTCTTATTTCGTATTCATTACTGTTTCAACTACAGCATATAAATATTTAATATTCAGCAATTCTTTAAACACAAGCACGTAGCATTTTATATTCCTTCATACGTAGATTTTACTATATTATCTACTAATAAAGTAGCCCCACGTTTACGAAAACATCAAAAGGTTTACACTTTTTAATACTGTCCATGAATAAAATGGAGAAATTCTAGAAACATTTGAAGCAAATTCTCAGATTTTAAAAAATTGCAAAATTTGTAGCAAAATTACATATTGCATAATTTAACAATTGAAGAGCTTTAGCCTTAAAATTATTGCCAATTCTATCCAAGAGACCTGAAATCTGTAAAAGTAGATAAATTTACAGATTCTTGGGAAGTTGGACAGAAATGGGAGATTTTACATAATCTGCTTCTACCCCTGGAATTTAAAAAACATTATTGCTCGTACACTTACATACTTAATAATAATTAGGTAGTATTAAGTAGCTATTTCTCTGTGTTTTTAAAGGGCGAGTGAATAAGGAATATAGTAGTGCAATAAATTATAAGTATTACAAGAAATACTCACACAAACACACACAGGGAGTGCAGTAAAGTTATTTATTATGGTCCATGTGATAGGAAGGGAAGGCGAGGTTTGTGTAACTGACTTTATCCTGGTCTGTGACTTGGCTTGGTTTGACTGAAATATAATCTAGTGCAATTTCTTACTACAATTCGAAATATTACATAAGGTACAAAGTTGTGTAATAATATTCTATCATTTACTATATTTACTAGGTATATAAGGCATATAAGGAAAGGAACCCATTCATTAGAGGAAGTTTCTAAGCTAATTAAACAGTCATAATAGAATGTCTTGAGCGACAAAGTCAGAAGAGCGATGCAATGTAATGATAAGTAAAAAGAAATGTAATTCATTACTGCATATGTATCTAATTTCCTGTCTAATCCTATAAATACTAATATCCAGAGTAGAGCATGCAGTCTAAGTCTACGTTCAGCTTTGTTATTAATGAGTACACATTGTTATGATATGTTGTGTTATGTGATGTGATGTGATATAGCTATTATTATTATTATGGGAATGCTATAGTAAATAATTAGTTGTGGGTGGGTGGACTAGTCAAATGCCTTCGCTTTGACTGACTTTTCTACTACATTGCGTTACGTTACATGTGAGGCCTAAATAAATATCGTATGTTCAATGTTCACGAAATAAGCTGCTTGGGCTTTATTAATAGGAATACGGGCGAAGGAAAGCTAATGAAAATGAAACAGCGCCTAGCACAGCGTAACGTAAGGTCATACATACAACTATACAAGTAATAACGAAAAATGGGATGCGATGAGTTGAATAACAGCCGTCAAGTCAAGTGAACTTGTAAGTAAAGCAGAGCAAACCACTTTTAATAAGCAACTACACACACCGAACAACGACATAATAATAATGAATAAATATTATAGTGAATCTGGTACGCTTTTTTCTCCCATCCGATATGCATTTGTGTTAAGTATAACAATGTGGGTAGGTAAGCACACCGTATATCTCAGAAAACTACTACATAATACAATTTAGTATTCATACGTACTTTTATATGCTAATCTTTGATTTCCAAATTGCTGTCCTTGGCTGAATTACAAATAATCCACATTAAGTAATCACTATAAACAATTTAGGAATTTTCACCACCACATAATATTACAGGTACTAATAATATGTGTAATGTGATGATGAAAGTGTTAGAAGATCACATGCTCTGTGTATAAACATTTTTTGAGACAACTCTATGTTTCTTTGGACATTTTGTTATAAAAATTATAAGGGTTAGGTGGAAATTTTGGCTTTAAAGAAATATTTCATTTGTATTGTAGACAGGTGTGAATTCTGGTAAATAATTAAATGATGAGGATGGTTAAGTTAAGAAATACGGTAGAATGGTACACTACTTATTATTATTGGTTGGTATATAAGAGTTAGTATTGTATTGCAGTGTTATTGTTACTGAGAGTGAGGGAGTGAGGTTTGTGTGTGTATCGTTGTCCTTATCTCTTTCTAAATCACTCGTTCACAGCATTAAAGTCGTCGTCTCAGTCAACGGAAAGCAATGAAACGTCTTATAATGATAGTTACATAATAAATACAAGTCTTGCCTTTGCCTGCTACACTTAATAGTCGAGTTCTCTTGGATTGTGTTGAGCCCTTCCTCTCCGTCATTTCAGTTTGAGTGAGTCTCTCCCCATGTAAATACAATTTGACTTGGCCTACGCTTTAATCTCACTATTTTTTCAGTGGGAACGAAACAACCAACTTCTGCTTACTTTAACATTTACTAGTACATGTATATGTATTTGTATATGTAAGGGTGGATGTGGATAGTGGATGTGCATGGATTTTTATTCCGATTCCGAGTTGATTGCAAAGCTAAGGTTCACTCATCAAACGAGAGCAGAGCAGCCAGAGACTTGCCCTAACTTCCATATAAAATGTAAGTTGAATGACAAGACTGGGGAATGAGTGCGAGGAAGTGTTGCGTAACGTAAAACTAACGACGCTTTTAATATCTACTATAGTAGTATACCTATATAGTATACTAAGGTATAGAAACATCCTCTATTGTATAATGTTAGTGTTCCCAATGTTTATTCTTATACAATGGCATTTACAGTAAAATAAAGCAGCAAAATATTATGTTTGTCTCACATACAAATACTACAATGGTGCAGCTGTGAGAACCGCCGAGCACAAAGAAGCAAGAGGCAAAGACAAGCAGAACAAAATGAATCTCTATCAAAGACTAAGTATTTAGCATGATGTGTTTTATTGTATCGTCAGTATATTATATCCTTCTCGCTGTATCTGTAAGTCTGTAGTTGTGAATAAGTAGAGTAGAATGCACTTGTCAAACTCAAACCAAGTCAAGCAATGTTGGAGAAAAGAATAAACAGAGCAGAACTTGAGTTGACTGACGAGACGACGAGTTCAAGTGCATTTCAGCAATCATAATATCATACTTACATAAACATCATTCTTCTGTACAAATATATTTTATATTTGTTTAAAAGTCAAATCTAAATAAATACAAGACTTTTGCTTGCAGAGCTATACAGTAGAGTAGGCCTTTGCTTTGCTTACAAGTAATATATTGCATTTCTCAGAACAGAGATCTTTAATAAGGGCAAACAAAACTATTCATGAAAGGTTTATTAGGATTAAAATGCATTGTTAAGTATGCCTGAGGGAAAAGCTGGAACTTGAACAATTATATAATTTCTTATGCAATTTTATTGGGGCACATTGTAACAATTATATATCTTTACATACAGTAATGCATTTTTAGACTTAATAAGCCAAAGTTAAAATAATCTTGTCCGCGTTAACAAATGTCAATTACCTTTTTAATTGTTCTGGATGCTAATTGCATATTATAATTCGTAACAATATTTGTTGCGCTTACGAATTTGAAAATTAAGTAGAAACTTCAAACAGTGTACGTCGTGCTATATTTTTCAGCCAACTAGCAGCACTGACAGATTTGTCTGTATTCCTCAAAATGATCAAGAATATAATTCCTATTTGTTCGAATTATAAAGATAAGTTTTTGTTATTTACGCTCAAGTAGTAGAATAATGTTATATAGGTAATGGGAACACGAAAATAAAAACGGAATAGCAATTAATAACTTGAATAACGAGAGCAGAGGGTAAAAAATAAAGTTGCAGTTTTATTAGTAAAATACTAGCTTCTGTTTTATTATGTATATATGTATATATACTTATGCTTAAGAGGAATTGTATGTAACATGGATGGCAGAATGAAGTTTATATTGTAAGTATATAGTTAGCTAAACATGCGTCTACGTGTACCATATGAAAATCTATACTCAATCTCAAGTCAAAACTACATTTATACAAATTCTGTTTATTTCTGTATTCTGTATTATACTTATTTGTAGTATATCACAGAATACAGAACTGAAGAAACGTAACATAGATTGACAATAGAACAGAATATTGTAACACACGAATAGTTAGGTAAATACTTAACATATAGCTTATAGTACTTAGCTTTAGCTATATACTTTCTATACTTTTCTACGTAAAGAAGACGCATGTATGTATATGTAGAGAGTAGATTCATAAATACTTGACTTAAGAGCTGACGAGAGTTGAGACTTGTCTTGATTTCCTGTTGTGTGTCTCAAATAGTAATAAAGTATTAACTTCCCCTGTCTTGTCAAGGTTTAATTTTACTTACTTGAGTTGAGTTCCTAACAGAGTAATCTATACACCGTTTGTTATTTGACTCTCAATGTTTTCATCTCTCTTTCCTTTGCTTTGCATCTACAACTTGTATTTGTACTTGACTTATACTGGATATCAAATACAACTAGTCATATGAATGCTATGATGCAATGCAATGTATGGTAGTTTAGCTAACTACAAAGGAAAGGATCTCCTTGTGTTTTATTATTATATTTTGCGTCGTCCCTTTGGAAGTGAAGTGAAGCCTTATTCGTGTAATGTATGCTCCTGGCAATAATATCATATGCATTATGCTCCACTTTCTGTAATTCCCTTCTCAACTCGACTGTGTGTGTTGTGTGTAAAGTGTACGTAGAAGTTGCTGTCACGTCATATGGAAATAACTAAACTAATCTCAAGTCGGAGATGACATGAAGCTTTTGCTTGGATGGAATAGCATTTAGCGGACTTTCATGGCCTCCAGTTATTTTCTTTACTTATTGTTAGATACTTAACTACGACGACGACCATCTCTTACATACATATACATACATTAAACTATACTTTATATTAATACTACTTACTTACCTTATAATAAATACCTATTGTATATATACTATAATGTATAGATTACATTTACTAGTACTTATTCGCATGTTTGTATTACCTTTTATGTATGTAGTCTTACTTAGATCCATTTTACTTGCACAATATACGAAGCAAAGCCAAAACCCAATCCACTATGTACAGTAAGAGTGTACTATAGAGTATTATGTACAAGTATGTGCAAACTCTGAACATACGGGCAAAGCTTAAACTAAACTAAAGCGACATTTCAGAATTTCCTTCTACACTTTTTCTTAACTTGTAACAAATGCTGTCAGCATAGAAAAACTTAAGCTTAAGAATATTTATTTCGCTTTCTGTAATATGCAGAAGAGTAAAATATAACTTGTAAAACAAGATACTTATAAGTACATTTATTATAGTAATACCGAATATATAGTATTTATGTAGGTGTATGTAGGTACTGATTGTGAGTTACTTTATGCCATATTATGTACTAAAAGTAGAATCTGCATTTTTCGTACATGGCACCGTTAAGCTTTTTAGGACAGGGATTGACAATAAGCAAAACTTTTTGGTTTGTTCCTAATTCTTGCGTCAGTGAAGTCTTTACGGCTCCGAATTGCTGAATATCTAAAAATATAAAATTCAGTTATTTCGTATTAGCGCAAAAATAATGGACAATTAAAATGTGCGGCAAATACAGTTATTTCAATTTTGAAATCTAGAAAGCTAATTTCCTTTAGAGGGAACAATATGGCAAAGAAAATCTCTGGAATAGAAATATCAGAAAAGCCAGATTTCCTTAAATACAGCTTTTTTAAATGAAAAAATGAAGGAACATCCAAATTTCCAGGGAATGCAATCATCTGAAAACTCGATTTTCTTCAAAATGAAAACCGGAAGTCACTGTAACAAAAATTTGTACATGCATTTCTTGCATTTCTTGCAGACGCTGTGAGAATTCCCATTGCCCCAAAATGAGAATTATTAGAATGTGGATTGGTAAAATGTACCTGAAAGTAGGAAGTGATTGCGAGTAGAAGTGTTCTTTGAAAATGAAAAATTATAAAGGGAGTAAGGTTATAGGATTATTGAAACTATAGTTATAGGTATTATAATATAGTTAAGTTTGCTCTTAAATTCATTGAGCATGTATCCAACTTATCTCACGAAAAGTTTTGCTAATCCTAGGCATTAAATTACATATCCCTTTTCATTTGGCAGACAGATGAAGCAGTGCATACATTTCTGTCGTGTAAGTAAATACGTAAGTAAAAGTAAGAGGATATAATGTGAATGTATGAATGTAGAGTATTAAAGTGTAGTAGCAAAGCAACGTACATACATGCACACGAAATCATTGTAGCATTAGTACTCAGCAAATTAAGAAAACCCGACGACTTCATTTCGCAGTATAACACAACTAACGAACGAACTTTCAGAAGTTTTTCTTCATGGATTTAACCCGTTAACTCCATTTGAAACATATCACATTATACGTTTACATGCATAAGCACTTAATAGGTACATCTTACAATATACTCTGCATACATAAGTAATATAACCAAGCTAAAATAAATAGTAGAAAAATTAAAGTAAAACTTGAGCATTCATGCTGTACTTTTATTTTACTGCATCTCTCTTGTGAGGTTACCCAAATGCCATTTTTATGTAAGTAAAGCAAAATCTATAGCTCTTTTCTTAACATAAAAATATTACCCTGTATAAATATTCTCATTAGTTAGCTCTACTTCCACTGCGTACGTTAAAAGATTTTATAAAGTGAAGAGTTTCTCATTTCTACAGATAGTAGCACATTGCAAATTATAACCTCGACTCCAATTCTCCAAAAGTGGGACAATTTTTGTTAGAAATGCTAATACCCAAAATGGATTTATTTAAGTATTCTCATTTTCTCATTTTTGGTTGCACACCTTTATTATAATATAAAAGTTATGCATAAAATTCTATAATTAATTCTACTGCAACGTACGACTTTTTCAATAAGATAAATTGAAGAGGAAATAATTAGACAAATAATATATTTATTAGAATCCGGATCAGTGCTCTGTTTTTATAATTGAAATTGAATATTATTCAGTTTAACGCTGCTGGTCTGGTCTACGATCTTATGTAAGGAATGCAATACTAGAAGAACGGTGTTCCACGGACGTATAGACGAGCACTAATTATTAGATAATAAATATCCCATGACATTTAATAATTAAATGAGAGGAAGTATCGGGTGACTTTGCACATATATGAACCTACTTGCTGCATGAACGACTTCACCTCGCCAGAAGGATGACGAGGAGAGGATTTATTCGCAATTCGTTCCTGGAGAACCAAACCAAAGTAAGCCAAACCGAACCTTAAACTATATCCTTCCCTTTCATGGAAATCTGAATAGCCAACTGCAGCAAATTCGACTGACATAATAAAAGCTTTTAAGTCCGCGATTGTACTCATGTAAGGCTAAGGATGTTTTTATACATGTACCTTATAGAGATGAGATCGAACTTATTGTGCGGATCTCCTTTGTTCTTTGTCCAGATATTGATTTTTGTTTAAATCTACAAATCTCTTCTACTTAATTAGTCTTGAGAATGTAATGCTAAGTAAATGACGTGAATACTTGTAACTGAGAGCCAATGCTTAAAAATGCCATTCATTTGTGAGCCTCCATGAACTCATGTTGAAATCAATTGAATCCCCTTCACGTCAAAACATGAATTCAATGCAGGAGCGTAATTTTGTATGTAAAATTACGTAAAACAGGAAATACTGTAACATCAATTTAACGCGATTTCATGTATTACATGTATAATTATGAAACCGCATCAGATCAGATCATCATTGATAAACTTTCCTGTACTTCTCAAAATGTCTTACGACTTGTGGATTTGGTCCCATCTCTAGTGTCTACTATGAATGTAAGTAAGTTTGAGTTGGGTAGGTATTATCTAGTATTAGTAACTATGCATATAAATATAAGGATGGATATAATGTTGGTAAAGTGTGTGTGCAGATAACACTTCCGTTAGTATAGTTAGGATCTAAACGAGATGGAGAATTAAACTTTTCTCTGTGTCAAGTTTTTCAAATGAAATTGAAAAAGTCTGCCATTCGTAACTTAAACTTGTTAAATTATGTTATATATTTGTATATGGAGCATGTATATAGTTAGTGGGTATAGGTATATACATATAGGTGCATATATGTCTCTAGACTTTTACTACGTAAGTTGCAAGTATGTGAGTAGTTAGGGACGAAGCTCGTGGCAATGCACGTGTAGGTGTAGGTACAAAGAATTAGAAAAGCTAAGGACGGATATTTATCCGGGCTACTTTCCTTTAGCTTTGGTTTTGGTTTTGGTCCATATGGCATTCTCTGCATTCATTACCTATTTCCACTTACTTAGTCAACTCAACTATAATTACCGAGACGACGAATGGAAGAGTAAAGGAAAGCAAATACTTTTTATTTGTAGGACAAGTAAGTCAAGAAAGAGATGCGACGGAATTTCATCTTCCCTTTCTCAGTCAGCAGTTCAATTTTAACTATTACATTACACGCATTACACAGATACCTACTTACTTACTTAATTTAAATTTGCAATGAATCTCTACTCAATCCATCCAAGCACTCAGCCATGGGGATGGGGAATGGGGACCCTCCACATATGACATTGCCACAAGTTTACATGTTTCTTATATTCAGTCGCAAAAACAAAAATCCGGTTCTTTTGGCAAAATTTTAAATGTTTTGTACTATTTGAATATTGTGATTAGGATTTAAACGTTTCAACCTTTCCTGGAGAAAACGTATCCTAAAGGAGGTTACACAATTTATGGATAACCCACTAGACAACCCTTACTCCTTACGACTCAGAAGAAATTAGCAATTTGCGTATTTTTTTTGGTCGAATAGTTTGGTTTCGGTTAGTAAAGAATTTCAAACGAATGTAATGTACTCATAGTAAGTAGTAATTACAGATGTGTTCATTGGGCTTTAACTAGTAAACAGAAATTCTCAAATCCCCAAAGAAAAATAAATAAAGTAAGTCAAATCCCAGACTAAAATTAGTAATTCCATATTTAGGTACATGCTAACTTGACTCGTGAATATAATTACGAATCAAATACACATCTGTGTGTAGTGTAGCAGAATGCTATATTTTTGATTACAAATCGTGAATTTCCCAGAGAGCGTAGTTAAGTACATTAAGTACGTAATAAACTTAAGTATACCTTATACACTAGTTTCGCTTTAATCTAAATAGGATTTGTCTAAAAGTGCAATGTCATTCACATTCTGTGTCAACACATGCAAACCCACTTATTTATAAGATACATAAAACAAGAATCTTTGTCAAAGCATCAAAGTAAAGCATCATTCAAGGAAGGCTAACCTTTTCCATCATTTTTAACTCTCAACACTCTCTATCCCTTTCCTACATTATTTCTACCTACCACAACAGAACATACTTAAGAAAACTCTTGTCTTGACTCTTGACTCCAATTTTGAATACCTCACATCACATATCAATACTAAATAATAATAATACGTTCTGACGCTGACCTATATTTTCTGGGGATTAGAAATTTTAGCTTTTACCTTTTACAATAATCCACTCCTACCTGCATGCCCACTTGTTATTCAGAAGCTTTTATGTTAACTAGATATAAGGAACAACACACTTCAGTAGAAGTAATTAATTAATGTCTCATACTTATTTTATACTCGCCTATAGCAAAGCGGAAAGATAGTTAAACAAATTAATCTAAAAGAACCCACTAAAAGGAGAAAGGTTAAAAAAGACTTTAGTTGAGGTTGAGTGTCTCACAATTAACTCATGTAATGACAAGATTTTCTCCAAGAATTCTTATAACATTGCATGTATTTAACGGGTGGACTAATGCTACATATTATATTTATGTTTATCGGAAAACACACTACCTGGTAGGGTGACATTTTTCTGTTATCTACATGGCATGATTATATTTTTTGTTGGGATTGAGGTCATTTAATGCAACGATAGTAAACAACATCTAATATTGCTAAAAATCTCGGTATAATTAATTTTCTTAATTAGTAATCAGAGTCACGCTTAACTGTCATTCAATACATGTGCCAATTTTTATTTATTTGCCAACTAAATAATTATTAATGAAACATGGTCGATAGTTGATAGTACCAAAGTATTGCAAAAGTGTACAGGAATTGTTTATTAAAATATTTTTGTCATTTTGAAATGTTTTAGGAGATATCACATTATACATTAATTTAATCCTTCTTCCAGATAACAATATGTCATTTAGTCTTTGACATGATCTCTCTGTCTAAATATATCTGAAGTTATTTGTATTGAGTATATGTAAACTTCGTCACATATCTCTATAAAATATATAACAGTTTGTATTTTGAATATCTGTATTTTGGTAATATTATGTATTAATTATGCTTCTTTCTGTAGGTACGAGTAGTTAGTTAATTTAGCTCTTGTCCCATTTGTAAAGGTATGTTGAGTTTCTTTTTGTCTGACTCATTCAGTCTTGTTGTCTTGACCTGACTGATTCTGCTTCACTGTGGGCTTCCCTTTATACTTGTTACATATAAATATATACAGACACTAATAATAAAACACTGACGTTGCAATGCATTGCACAAGTTGAGATGAAACTAAACTAGTTTTCCTCTTTTTGTAGTCTTCCCTGCCTTGCATACACTTAAATACTTATACTTAAAGTAAATACTTATTCCTATTACCTACGGACTACGGACCTCTTACTTTACTTGCTTATTACAATTACCTTCCTGCCTTCACCTACCTTTACCTTCGTAGTCTTCATAATATGTACATAGTACATACCTAACTACTTACCTGCAAGCTACACACCTACAATTGCATGGAAAAAATTAGAACGATGAACCGGATTTCCACTCTGGGGAATGGCTTAACGACAGGAAACTTCTTTCCGTTTTTTATTTCTTCTCCATTTCGTAGAATGACGACAAAGACGACAACGACACTACAAGTTACTATCTAATGTACAAAAGGCAACTACAATTCCCTACTGCTACCATTTCTTACACTGGATAAATGCTGGATACTTACATTACATTAACTATGGCGTACATTACGTAGAATACTCAAGCCACTACTATGTTCCTACATTTTCGGAATTACTTTAAATTACTAAATTATTAAATCAATCACTTGTGTAAAATATATTTATGTATTCTTGCTACTTACAGCCATATCAGTAATTACAATACAGCAGCGGAAAAAGTATATTATGATTATGGAAGCTTAAGTTCCACATTTATCTGTACTAGTACTATCTACAGATATATGTATGTTTGTAGTGCAAGCAGATCAGTACAAAAAAACGTTGCTATTGAGGAAAATAGGAAAGTCAAGATTATAAGGCTGCTTGAATATAACTAATGTGTTACAGTCAATTTGTAGAGAGAGAGAATAATAAGTAAATAAGTATATACAATTTTTAAGGGAGAAAAAGCAAAGTTTTGCTAATTCAAATCTTCAGTAAAAAACAGACTCTTAATTCAAAAGAGAAATGAGAGCAAAGAATATTTGCTGTTGTGTTGTGTACGTTGTTTGTATTCCCTGTAGACATTTTTCTACTTCTGACTTCACTTCCCTTCCTTCCTTCAGTCAGATACATAATAATATACAAAACATTCATTGCAATGTACTACTCGTAGTTTTAGTGCACTGTGTTGCACTGAAAACTACTTATTACACACAAGTGGAACATATTTACATAATAAAAACAATGGCAATGCTGCAAGAAAATTGCTTCGAGCATTTTCTGCATATTATAGCTATTACAGTACATTCTGTATGTATACAATAATGAATAATGACAATTTCCCATAGCTTACCTCCAGAGTAGAATCTAGATTACTATTATTAATAATACAAGAGAGCATTGTGGTAGCTATGCATAAACACAGAGATAAAGGGAGTTACCCAGTACCTACTCAAATCTAACCTTATTATTATTACATTACAAACCCACCAAAAAGTAGTTCTTCTTCTTTGCACACTGCTGATATACAAATTAGCTTTTAGAAGTAGGTGGGTTGGGTAGTGCTTTATAAATAAACCATGTCATAGATAGTAAAGCATATTATTCGGCAGTATGACTCCTAATTTTAATATTTTTCAGAAAAATTTAACAAATTCTTAAAAAATTCTAGCCAAGCAATTAAAAATTTCAATGTCAAAAATTATTGCCTATGTGTTTGAAATAATTTGGAAAAATATGACAGGTAATAAAAGGGTGTGGCTTTGCCAACATGATGTCTAGATTAATTAGGGAATGAATACCAAATTTATTTACATCTCGCAATTTTGTTGGCTATACATTTCGATTCACAATAGGTTCAAATTTCTCTATGCTTTAACTCCCAACTCAATATTTATGTATCTGTCTCTTCTTCTTAATTATGAGAAGTAAAGCAAGCGAAAGTATATCTGGTATTCTGACGAATACGAAATATCCTTAGATGTAAGAAGTATTAATAGTAGAAGTTCCCTGTCAAGGCCAGGAAGATACTCGAAATGTCAACAGGTAAGCAGTAAGCTTAAGAAACAAAGATATTTAAAGGAATCCTATATGTAAAAGTAAATGCATTAAAATCCACGCAAGTCACGTCCATTTGGAAAACATGGCTTATTTTACTGTAGATTAGTTGCACTATTGGTTATGACATGTCCAAGTTCAAATATGTATGACATAATTTTATAATGCGAAAATAATGCCAAATGCCAAATCTTCTAAGCAGGATTTCTATAATGGCCACTTCTACTGTATTACAAGAGCAAAGGTAATATTGTACATTTATCAGGACAGAATTTTTGCATTGATAAAAGAAGTTGTCGGACAGACAGACAAAGTACATCTTCTTATAAAGGGGGTTCACTCAAAACCGTTTACTTTTACTTAGCGCCAAATTTTTAAAAGACTTTTTCGGGAGATTTATTTCTTTTATTATTAATTACTAAACGTAAGTCTTTTTATGTGGAGCTTTTTATCCGACTTAACAAATGCTTATAACTTACTTAATGCAAAATATCTTTGCTTTGTTAGTAGATTTCCATTTTCCTTATGTACACAAATAAGTTGCTGCCTTTCTGCTTATTGTGCATTAGAAATAATTGTAAGAAAGGAAGATGAGGGAAGTTGCAGATCTGGAAAAGATGTGAAGTTTAATGAGAAAGATAATAATATGAGCTGTGTATCTTTGTTCTGGTCGTGTCGGTCAGTCCGTCTAAAGATAGCAATTTAATGTAATGTAATGGGATGTGGAGTAGTTGGTTTCTTGCGTGTAAGTCATTAGGAGACAATGATCATGATGTTCGGGGCTAGACTCCTAATGGAACTAATGTGATGTAAGACTCAACCCAAAGAAAAACTTCACGGCGAAGACACAAATGGGAATTAGGAACTCCTCCTCCATATTTTACCTTCCCTTGACCACTTCTTCTCTTCATCCTCTCAAATCTTTTTACATTTCTATAGGAAATATTACTTAAAATCATAAAAGTTACATTTCTAAGCTGTACATACATAAATTGATACATTGAACCCTATTTTTGGCTATTTTGTGGTTCTAGTCTGTATTGAGGTCCATCAAACTAGAGATTCGTGATAGAGACGAAGGGACATTGGAACAAGGTCATGCAACTATCTTTTGTTTAAACTTGATGATCTTTTGTTGTCTGTTGAATTCCGTACTTCAAGAGCAAGCAAACTGCAATCGTGTGCAGAGGCAATGAGTAACACCCAAAATGTGTGCAATTCCTCTCACAGCTCAAAAATTATATTCTATGTACATGCAACTTTTATGGAGCAGCTAAAATAAAATCCAGGTCACTGTCTCTTTTTCTAAGTTTCGTTTTTTTGGATATATAAATTTAATATTTTTTTTACTTCTACTTCAGAGTCTTTCAGCTTGTTAAAATTAAATGTAGGACAGTAGCTTTACAATATAATTCAATCGGTTCAGATCAAAATTTTTCAAATGAGCTCTGAAATATAAAGAAGTAACATTTGTATCACATTCTACTGCTGCAGAAAGTCCATAGACAGTTTAATGTACCTAAACGACCGAGATTATGAAATGTATTACAATATACTTCTGATCCTTCAGTTTCTATATAATTATTTTCTTGAAAAACATTGACACTTACAATTAGTAGGTATACTATTTTGAATCCCATTGGTACATATTTTTGTCAGTTACCTACTAATTGAACTATTCAAGCAAAAATACTAAGAAAATTAAGTAAACAAATTGAAAGTAGCAGTCGATGATCCATGCAATGTTCAGAATGTTCCCATCCAAAATCCATGTTCTACATATTTGTTAAAAATCGAAAGAAAGAGGTAAAATAGATATTGTAGGGTTGTTCCCTGGTTTAAGTGAATCCGTGTAGATTGAAGATATATTTAGCTGAGTTCTCGAGAAAAGAGCAGACTTTGCTTTGTAGATTGTAGACACACACACGTAACGTAGTTAAGTAAGGAATCTTCTTTGTCGTCTTCTTCTTTTCGCTAATGTGGAAAGTTTTGGTGGTGGGAGCTGCATCTGCCGAATTTCACTTGTGAAATGGAGGACTACTCATCGTCATCCTCACTACCTTTATCTGTCTATCCATCTATCTAATACTATGTGTACGTAAGGCGTAAGGGGTATGTACTTACTTTCTTCGAAGGATCTTAATACTAAGTATGTGTGTTCATATATACATTCCTCTTGGCAAATATAGGGAAAGAGCTAAAGTAGATATCTATAAGTATTACTTACTTCTATTTGCTTTATCCTCACAGCTAGGACACGACATTACATGAGAAGCAAGGCTAGGATATGTATACAAAAGAAAATATGAAAGGGATAAGTAATGGATCCAAATCTTCTTAAACCTAATTTAATACTTTTAATAATACTATATACGTTTACCTCGCAATTTGTATCTGTAAATAATTTTGTTTAACGTGAACAATGCCCAAACACGAGTTTATTTAGAGTGACATAATATGTGTAACCCAACATTTTTAAGGGAGAGAATTATTGAGACTTTTGTTTACTATTTATGCGTGCATTCCATTCAAATAGAACTGAAGTCCTAAATTTGTGTTAAATATTTTTCAACACGATAAAATGATTAAACTCTTGTTAAGACACTTTTTAGTATTTTTACGATATTTTCGTATTCCGATGCACTTGTTTCAATTTTTCTGTTTTTAACTGTGACTGTAATTTTTGTTAGGATTTGAAATTTCAGTGGTAATTTGGTATTCCGAAAGTAGAGCTTTTGTATAAGTGTCCAGTGCCAAGGATATCCGAGTCCTGATTATTAGAAGTAGTATTTTAGGAATAAGACAATGGAGTAGTGTAGAGTATAGTTGTAGGTAGTATGGCCAGGTACTCATAATAGCAGATACTTAAATGTACGTACGTCCTTGGTACCTATAACTTGGTACATTAGATTTTGTTGGATTCCATTGGACGGACGGGAAAGGCAGAAGGATCGGGTAAGTAAGAGGATTCGGAGAAATCTAGAATTTAGAGCTTTTCTTTCTCGAGGTGTAAGTGTAACTAATGCACCTTCCCTACTTACCTAAAAGTAAGTTTAGTATAAAATGTTCTTTATTGCTATGTTCCTATTGCATGTGATGTACATTCCATCTTTGTTACATGATATCCTACCTAATAGATTCTTCTATGCAGTTCCTATTTGGGATTTCCTGCCTATCCTCCACTTCCATTACAGGACAAGACTCCAGTCAGAATTACCTTTTACTTAAATAACTAACTTAACTGACCAGGGTTTCCCATGTATTTTTTAAATATTTTTTTGCATGTTTTTAGATATCTTAACAGGAACAGAGTTTATAAAAATATTCTTAAACTGATTAGATGTTTAGGTACATACATTTATTATTTGCAAAGACAAAAACACTAAAAGATATATTCCTTGTACGAATTTAGCACAAAAGTGTGGAATGTATTGATTTTTAAAAAATGTTAAGGAAAAAAATTGAAAACGTATAGATATGATATATTTTAGATGAATATACAGATACCTAGGTCATATTTATGTACCATTGAAGATGGGAAATTTCTTTTTGTGGAGAAGTGAATCTCCTTCTCTTTTGACCAATAAAAATGCTTAAATTGCAAATATATATAAATATTGTGTATCAGAATTTATGTAGTTGAAACATTACATTCTTTTTCTATGGCCAGCTTGAAATAAGAAATATATTTTGCAATGTGTAGCGTGTTAGAAAGCAATATCAACTTTTGGCTACACAAATGCATACATATTATACTACAAGTATGGCAATTTGCAATAGTTGATAGAAAAGTCAGAAGTACTTAGGACATAACCTAAGTTAATAACTGCAACGACTGACTGGCCAATTTCCATTTGGGCAAGTGGCCAACATATTCTAAACTGCGATATTTTATTCTTACGTGCGTTGTAACAATATGTAGTACATAATACTCATCCTTTGCTTTCTCTAAAGCTAAACAACAAGAACAACTCAATTGCTTAAATCTTCCCTTTGTATAAAAACTAATAAAAAGCAACATATATCAAGTAATTCAAGTTTCCACTACGGAATTTGTTCTTGAACAAGAATAGCAAAAACTATTTATTAATAATAATAGCAATTTTGGGGACAGAAAATTTAAAAAACGTTAATTTGTGTAATTTTAAAATTTCAAGGAAATTTTTTACCATTTTTCAGCAGATTTAAACAATCTGAACTAATGTTAAGTCTAGCTATGTAATTATGGTTATACAAAAGTGCAGTAATTTTTCTATTTCGACCCGAATTCTGCTGAAAGCTTTCCAACCGCACTTGTTACTATTTCTTCAGGGATTACACGAGTATGGAGTAGACTTGTCGTTGGTATGCATTTTACAGCTCAGTATTGGCTTTGTATTTGAAGAAAGTATTTTAAGGCTTAGCTAACCAAATTATAAATGTTTGATAGTGTTAGAAACTCTCACATTTTATATTCCACTTACATAATTTACAAAAGTGAGAGAACTTGAACTGAGCCACATAAAAATTTAAATCAAGATATAATTTAATTTTTAATCATACAATTTGTTTTCTAGTCTTCGTCTAGAGTTTATAAAATGAAGGATGTGTCAAGAATTAAGAAATTGTCTTTATTTGATAATGTGGTTGAATCTTAAGATGAAGATAGACAAAAAGAAGCAACCCAACAAGAAGCAGTCACAAAGTATTTATCAAATACACAGAGTCAGCATCTATAAATAGGAATACTTGGTACTGCTTTCAAAGCGAAGCATTCTATAATATGTATTATACTCTGTAGGAAAAGAAAAGTTGTATATATTTCGTATACTACTATAGATATATAAAGGAGAAAGCCAATTGGGAATATAAGTCCACAGCAAGTAAGGCTGAAGAACGTAAAGGATGAAGAAAAGGAGGAAAGCAGAGTCAGAAATAGTGAGAATAGTGCAACATGAGAAATCAGTTGTCCATGTCCAAGTCGACGGAAAAATAAATGTAAAAGGAGCCATAGATTAGATATACTACACACAATACTCTTTGAAAATCCTGTTTGAAAATACATTTCTTCTGTATATTCTATATTTGTGCGGTAATAGTAGTTAAAGTAAGAGAAAGTAAAGTAAGGAAAGCATGCAGACATGTATGTGTAGTGTGTAGGTATGTAAGTTCAACCGGGTGTAGCACACACATGCACACACATCACATTCACATAACACACACACACTATGTTAAAGAAGTTATATTATTTGTGTAGGTGAGTTTCCTTCGGAGGGATGCAAGACAATCTTTTCTTTTCCTCTCGTGAGTTTTTTTCTGCATGATTTATGACTGCGGAAACGCCGTGACAGTTTTACCTAAAAACAAAAGGCAACACATACATTTCTCTACGTACATACATTTCTGTTCTGTAGGTTTGCAATGGCGTGGCATGGCATGCCCTGGCTTGGTGTGTGTGGATGTATTATTACGTACTTACTATTTGTATATACGGAGAAAGGTATGTACCTATACATAGAACGTCCTTAAATAGTGAAAACTCTTTTTCGTATAGAAACATAGCTACAGCAGTTATAAATGGAAGTTCTGCATAATATTCTCGTATATTATATTGGTTTCCCATTCTGCCTTTCACAATAAATATATTTACACTGCGAATCTGCAACCTGGAACCAAACTTTTCTATAAAACTAGTAAGAATAGTTCCCTTGCTGTATACATGCATGCGTAATCCCTAATAATACATATAGTATGTGTACGAAATATGTTTTCTTTATACAGTAATAATTTAGTTTGTTTTATATGTATGTACTTACTAGGTAAGACAACTATTCTCGGGGAAAGTAACTCATAACGAGGCTACATAACCGCCCACTACATACAACAGCAAGAAAGGTATACAGATCGGGAGATTCAGGTTTGTTTACAAGGAAAGCATTGCAAATCTCTTTTGCTTCCTACATAATACATATAAAGAGTATAGGTATTAGGGTGTGACACGTATGCAGGGTATAGGATAGGATGCAATGCACACTGGAGAGTTATTTAGGAGACTATTGCGCTTACTTCTGAACTTCTATCTTGAGAATGAGATTTAGTTCAGTTGGGAAACTGTCGGAAAGGGAAGAATGTAAAACGGGAGAATTGAGACTAAAGTTATACAATAAATAGAAACTCCTGGATAGAAATGCAATGTATTTATGAGATCTCTTTCCTATCTCAAATCCTTTGTACTTTATATCTTTACTATACTATATAAGTATTTTGAAGTTTGGCTTTGGCTATTGGGAGCAGAAGGGAAAGCAGAGTAAAGCAAACCGCGAGGACAAACACGGATTTTGAGTCATGTTGCTACTTTATACTTATATCTGTACTTACTCACAACTTTATTTTACTTCACTTTGGTGCATTGTTTTCATCCCAAACTACGTCGTTTACAATTCGTATCCTTTACAATCAAGGTCAGACTCCTCCAAAGTAAATCAGTTTTTCAGATACAAGACCACTTTCTGTGTCCAACTTTATATTTACATTCGTCTTGTTTTGAAATTGAAAGATCAACTATCAAATCGGTGCACTTCTAATATCAAAAATATTACAATATCGTCGGCGTAAGAAATATATGCCATGATATTCCGGTAGATACATATTTATTAGAGATTTTTTGAACTGAGGTGCCTACTTGGCTTTAGATCTCAAGTTGTCCACATTTTTTCAAATATTTATCTAGATATCGATTTAGTCTAATAAAAAATGAGAAGAATTAAATGATTGTAATCCGATTATAATCGGAAAATTATAAATCCCTAGTTTAACCATGTTTAAAAATGTTTAAAAATGAGGGAACCTTTTTTCAGCCTATGATTAACTTGTCTCTATTTCAAACCACTTGGGTTTGATCCCATCTCTACTAACTACAGTGTTAATATGTATTTGAAAGTGAATTGCCAAATCATTTTGATGAGAATAAATTCTAATTGTTGTTGGTAGATAGATACATAAAAGTAGATATCTAACGTAGTGCATACCAATATAGTATAGAGCAAGCAATAAGAGTAATTATTTAGCTACATAAGTATCTGTAGGAAGCCGGTAAGTGCGGTATTAACAAAGAATAAACCACTGCAAAACGGATATAGCCAAGTGGCTGAGGTAAACAGTGTCACAGAAGCACTAGTTTTGTCGATGACAATAGTGCAAATGTTATATTAGAGCAATATAGTATTGCATTCCCATGAGATATCACATTGTTCCCCGTCTGGGGTACATTGAAATTCATAGTTGCATTCCAGACGTCATCAGCTCCCTATATATGTACACGATTGCCACATACAAATATGTTGCTACTTGAAAATTTGGTGGGGGTGATCAATTTGTACTCATAACGAACTGAACCTGTTTCATTAGCCATAATATCGACTGTGTACCTAGTGTACCAAATCTCATCTAAATCTGTAGGAAGGACGGACAGACAGACAAAGTGTCCCATATAAAGCAGTTATTCAACCCCTTAATAAACGCACAGTGAGCTATGTATATAATAGCAATGAGGATTTCATTACAAAAGTGCTGTTGCAGTTTAATTCTTTGTGATGGAATATATTCTGTTGTGAGATGATTCAATTACGTGTCTTTCCTCTCGTTCTACAGTATGTCCTTGTCTCTGTACTCTATTACTTCACTTCTTTCATTTGCAATTAATATTTACTAATTCTTCTAACAATTAGTTACACGTAACAAAGCAAGTGGCACCTTTTAGTTCAAATTATGCGTGGCATTAGATTAGAAACTCTCTCTTTGTCTTTCAATGTTCTTTCAATTAATTATTATTACGCAGTCTTTGCCACTCTCCTCCGTTCCCATCCTCATTTAGTTTATCGAATAGCAGAATGAACTCTTTCTTTAATGTTATCAAATGAATGCGAAATTGCGAACACTTCACGCTCTCACTCCTGCATTTAGCAGGCAAAGTACTACCTAACGTTCAGTTTACAGATATTATTATGTATGTCTATGCTGCGCTAAGCATTTTACAATATATATATTTAACATACGACTATCACAGCTCTTTTGCCTACGTAATGCATGAGAAGAGGAACTGGTAACGACTTTATTTCTGCGAGAAGTTCTTTAATGTAATTAATATTATGCGGATGTGCAGTATTTACATGCATGTAAAGCATTTATTAGTAGTTACCTGTGTCAGGTACCCAAACGACAGATAATTTACAATTTACACGGTGCTGCTTTGTAAACTACTTTTACTGATAATGCCGATGCCTACATATATAATTTAGGATTTCAAGTTTCAATGATAGAATTTCAAGCTAGATTTACTAAATATAATATTAGGTATGTGTGTTTGTGTTATTAACACACATATTATCTATTTGTTATATTTAGTATATGAAATTATTATTAATTGTTACAATTGTTAAAAAATTATGAATGTTTTTCGCTTAATTAATCGGAAACTACTAATTGAAAATCAAAATAGTATTTGTATCACACAATACCATATTATGATTATAATATCCCGTGCCGAGGTTCCAAATTCGAGTTAGGTACCTATAACTACTTCCAGTAAAAGAATTAAAAACTTTACTTGATAGAATTTTTTTTACTTAAATATGTATTCCTAAGTGTGCCATTAATTTAGGTTGAGTAACAATATGCACATAAATAGATTCTTTAGCAAAATGTCACAAAAATATTCCTTTCATCTCAATTGATTGGATAGATTGGAGATGAGTGTAAAATTAAAAGACGTTTCCCTCTTATGTACTGCATTCAATTGGACAACAATAAAACTGGCATCACAATATAATAGAATAGAAGAATCCGCAATAGAAATTCGTACATAGAAAAAGAGATTTGGTTCTTGGCAGCAAATTTCTAATTTTGCAGACATCTTCCTTGACTTAAGTTGAGTTGAGTCTTCTTCTGTATTATTTGACTTTGAGTTGAGATGTCGAGTCTTTTTCTGTGAACTGGAAAGCAAATTTGATTCGTCCTCGACCTCAATATCCCTTACTCCATTTTTATGTCCCTTCTGTCCATACACTCTTCAAAATTACAGATACATTTTTATTTCGCAAATAGAAAATTGTTGTTTTCTATCAGCAGAATGGGATGATAGAGATACAATACAAAATACAAAGGACACACACTTCACAGTCAGCAATGCAAAGGGAAGCTTATTCAATTCCCCAAAGAACGTTCTGAACTGAAAGGAGTCTTCGTTTATTACATTCTTAGAAAGTTTGTCTTTATGTAACTGCTATTATGTTATGCATATACTTAACATTTGAGACTACAAAATATATTGTTCAACCAAATAGTACACATCAGAGTACAGCAGGACTTGGTAGATCTCTTTATTGTAAAACAGTGGCTTGGCAGGATTAGACTCTATTGGACATATACTAGTAATATCAGAAATAAATAGCCCATACGATCAAATCCAATCCTTTCGCCTTACAAAGCAAACCATATGACTACGAGAATGTCTTTAGTTTTATTTATTCTAAAGCTATATGAACCTGAGTATTGTATTGTAGTGAATATACTATTATAGACAAATATTTATTATATACAAAAACATAATGTCCCACTTATAGTAATGAAAACGAATACCACAAATAAATATGCCTTACATTTTCTTGTATTCTAAGATATACTTATTTTTTGGACAGTGTGACCTATATAATCAAAGCATAGTTGGAATGCCCTACTGTATATAATTAGAATAGAATGCTGAAACAAACACAAAGCACTGAAGATTTACTCATCATCGTCAACACCTATACAGTCATGTCTTCCAAATGATCAAATTACTTAACATATTAAATCACTATCAAGGCAATTTGCACACCTGGAGTCCATGAATTACAAGGTGAACCAAACACGAATCTAAATATTCTCAAAATCTAGTTTGTATACAAATACCCGAAACTAGAGTTTAAGTATTTATTTCACTACCAAACAAGCGCCGCCTAAGTTAAAACACGCGGGGATTTTTAAGAGATTTAAATGTACATTTTATGAATTAACAAATTAATTAACACATTTATACTTAGAATGTAAGTTTTCTAGATCCTACTCAATCACTTAATGCATATTTTTAGAATATTATGTTTAGTACCCGATAGACGCCTCATAAAAACGTTAAAACTTGAAAAACGTTACCATAGAAGTGCGTATATCTGACACATCCCCAAACTACGCTACGTAGTATCTGTATTTTTGGTAGAATATATTTATTTATTCCAGTTTTGGGTGTATTTTTTAGTATTATGTTTGTTTTCGTGTTTATAAATAGAACTACAAATAGGAAACAAAGTACTTTACTAGAGATACTATGTATCCCAGTAATACGGATAGGTGATAGGGAAAAATGGACAAGGACAAGAACGACATCCAAGTCATCCACTTCAAGTTTCTAAAATGTTTATATTGTATGATGTAGGTATCTTATAGAGTTACGACTCACTTTTAGAGAGAATTCCAATCAAATTTAACGAGAAGGTTTATGGCTGTGATCAGAGTTGCCGAATGAGGTTCTTATTTATTATTTGTTCTACTGGATCTCAATTTCATTCTATATCGTAACTTTTAAAGTTAGGCTATCTCAAGCGCGTGCCACCATAACTCATTCCCAAACGGGAAATTGTACACTTAGATTTTGGTCAGTCGGTTCACGAATCACTATTTATTTATAGCATTTCATTCAACTCATATCAAGACGGATTTTAATAGAAATCAAAATAAAATGTTTTTCCAAGTGCTTTCCAAGTCTCAGTATTGCGTCTAACCATCCATCATTTAACATTAAGCAATAAATACTCCTTTATAATCTAAACACATTTCTCATGCTCTAATTAAGGGCCGACTTCATACATGCAAAATTCACGAGAAGATTAGGTAAACTCTTTTGCAAAGATTTTACCTAATTTTTAAATAAATACTGACGCCTAGTTTC
Source organism: Tomocerus mixtus (assembly GCA_034694165.1). Classification (NCBI taxonomy): domain Eukaryota; kingdom Metazoa; phylum Arthropoda; class Collembola; order Entomobryomorpha; family Tomoceridae; genus Tomocerus; species Tomocerus mixtus. The sequence goes on from JAQFYC010000817.1 coordinate 28,466, forward strand.
TTAGACAATTACTACTCGTTCTTGATTTGTTTTAAGTAGTTTTTGCGGTTTAAGAAGCTCTCATACTCGAAAATTAGAGAAACGCGGAAGAAGGTAGCTTAGCTAAGCAAGCACCCTTAGATTTCTTGAAGGAGAGAACAAAGAATTTTAAATATTGAGTGTGTTGGTATGTACTTTGCACTGGTGTGGTTCTTGTAATAATGCAATGTGCCTTACCTTTTACACTTAACTAGTGAGCTACATTGTACGTAATAAATTTTGCATATGTGCAGTGTCCCAGTAATATTTTGTGAAGATTGGTAAAGCACCCCGCACAGTTTTAACGGCAGGAACTCAATGGAAAGAGTTAGGTGACTGCTGCGCTTTGGCCTCGTTTACTTTTCTGTGCTCACATCACGTCCAGACACACTGAAAATACTGAAATGTCACTATTTGCTTCCCATTCTCTTCAAACGACGGATATTCATTCTTCCATTTTATTATTTATTCAAATAAAATTAAAATATTTATAATATTAAATTTTAAATATTATTTTTATTCGTATGTCTTCTCGCTAAAAAGACATCTTTAAAAACGTCCAAAATTAGGAACATTTCAGTAAAATATAATTTATTCTACCTACGCCAATAAATATTTTTTCATTTCATATTTAAATTACTCACAATTAAAGGAGTAAGTACGCAAAATGTATCTCAATTTATTTTGATTCATAATTTTAATTAGAACATAGAACATAATGTATGTTTTGGTTTTATAAAATTAAATATTTATGAATATTGAAAAAAGTCATAAACATGGAAATAAAAAGACATAATATAATTTAAATGAGATCCGGTCCCTAAAAGTAGTAGCATCATTGGAACTAAAAGCAAAACTCGGTGTAAGGAAGCTGAACGGAGGGAGACCGAAGCCAAATAAAGTAAACCGCATCACACTTGAGATCAGATCAGAAGTTATCGAAAAATATGAGTGAAAAACAGTTGGTAGGAAGTTGGGAACTAGTTGGTTGGTTTGCTTTGCTTTTGGTTGCTGTCTTTGCTGACTATACAAACAACGGAGACAGACAGACAGGTACATAATATGGTTATAGATAGTGTTCTAGCTGTTATAGATAGAAGAAGATGGAAAATGGGAAGAAAAGTCAGGAAAAGAAATGCCATTTGAAAAAGAGACGGCAAAAAATGTCATGCAGCTCTTTCCTTTGTCTTCTCTTCTTCTTCGATCCAAATCCATCCAGCAACAACACAAGGAGCGATTGCTGGAGATTCTTTATGACATACAGATAATGTACACATTACATTGTCTTTTCATGCATCCACTTCTATCTGTAGTACTATCTAACAAATACAGTCTACAGTCTACAGTATGTATCTATGGATCTATTTGTCCTTTTCCTAACTATAAGATTGGAGATAGATGGATGGATGGGGGGATAATGGAAATAAACTGGAACATCCTACATACCTTATAGTTTACAGTAAAGAACACAAGCAACACAACAACAGAAGAATACACAATTCAAATTTTTTACAAGTGGACTGGAAATACAAAATACATAGCAGGAGAGTCAGTCAGTCATTTCTGTAGGTAGTACAATACCACAAAACAGTTTCTAGTCTATATATTTACAATATGGACTACACTTCCACAAAAATTCTTGTTCAGAGTTAAATGTATAGGAAAATGTGAGTTGACAGCTTATAAATATAAATTATAACTCTCCTTATATGCATACAGCAATAAAATTGATGTATATGTCACAGACTGGACACCTCAATGGAAACAAAACCACGACCATGTATTAGGAGTTGATGAATTTTAAAATTGTATTCTTTAATTGCATGATTAAGACATCAGCAATCAAAATACTTTTACTAAAGCAAAAAAAAATTCCGGGTATCTTCTAAAATATCATAATGTACAGAGATAGAGTAAAAGGAATGATAAAATTAGATCTTAGACGCCTTTTTACAGTTTTATAATCTGTTTTTGACAATTAGTAAAGATTTGTGTCCTATTTTTTAATTATTCAAGTATTTAAGATCGGGACTGTTAGGCTTTTGCAAAGCTTTGTATGTTTGCATAGGAAGATTGGTCTTATTTTTATATAGTAGATCGTTGTATCCTATGACATGTATATTTACTACCTGAATCTGTATTGGTATCTGGAGAGAGCGAGCGAAAGTGAAACAATTTTTGTATTGATATGCAAAGCTCATCTGAGTATCTGGATGTTCCATTTTCACTCTGTTTAGTTGTGTTGTCTGTCTCCTTCGTCTATCTGTGTCTCTGTGACTCCGTTTATCTGCATATTTCCAGTTTGCGAATAAAAACACAATCAAAACAACATCGTATCATAAACTAGGGAAAGTATTGCTATGCTCTGCTCACCCACCCAACACATAAATAAACACGAAGCCACAGCCAAGCTACACAATCCTTTCCATAGAAGAACAAGAACAACTACAACAATGCCACGTAAAGGAGAAAGTAAAGTGAACTGCAGTGAATCTTTAGCTTGGCATTTCTTTAATATTTTCTCTAAGTGCATAAGTTTTCGTTTTGTTGATATAGCAAAAGAAAAGGTAGAAAAAGATTGTCCTTGTCGTTGTCGCCGATAAAGTTTAGCAGTCAGCAAAACATGGTTATGGCTATGGTCACAGTCTCACAGTCCAGACCATAGCACTTCACGCCACAAAACAGCCCATAATACATATACCTATGTAACTACAGTCTACTCTGTCTAGAAAGCATTTACTTTTAGTATGCACAAGTAGACAGAATACATTTTCTTAAAGGGAAAAGTCGCTATTTTCTATTATCTGAACAATTGTATGGAATTTTTGCCCTATTTAAAATAATTTCTAATATTTTAGTATATCTTTAATTAATATAGTTGAATAGTAAATAGGAAATTCTAAAAGAACTATTAAAAAGTATATAAATTTGTGTAACAATGCAATACAATCATTTTTAGTAAAGTAGATAACTCTTTTATTGGATTACAAGACATTAACGTTGTAAGTGGATATAATAAATTCGCATATGGAAGGAGTTGACCTTTGCCGAATATTCCTTCTACGTAGAGTGTACTGTAAATAAGTAAGTTTAGTTGGTTTGGTCGTTGTAAGTGGAATAAACTGAAGAATTGAAGAATGAAAGTGGGTTGGTTTGCTTTGCTTGACTTCCACTTCACTGTTTGGGATTCCTTGCCTTTGGCTTGGCTTTGGTTTACTTACATTAGGATAGAGGAGAAAGCCTTTGTCGGTCTTCCAAGCAAAGAAAGCTTAGCGAGTTGACTTGACTCCTATAATATGTATGTACATAAATTGACATCCCTACTAGGCAGACCAAACCAAAGCAGCTAACCTCCTCGACACGACACTATTTATCTCTAAATATCTTTATCTCTCTATATAATAATACCCCACTATTTTCACTACTCTATCCTGCATGGCCTGAATAAATACACGAGGCTCCTCCAGGTACCTGCTACCTTGGTACCTACTTTATTTACTTATTTTTAGATATCAGGATATTACTGCTCTTTTCCCTAGGTATAAATACTACAGTAGATTCCTGAATGACAAACACAGATCGTATAGGGAGTATTTTTCTGTACTATGTATAAGTAGGCACTAAAGGAAAGTTGGGCCTTGATAGCATACCGATGTAAGTATTATAACCAAACATGTTTTGTATACCTTTCCTGTAGGTATAGCTTATATCGCATATCGGCTGTAAAGCAAAGCAGATTTCCCATTTCAAGTAAAAGTACCAAGGAGAAAGACATCGAGGACATTCCCGATTGAGTGTGTTTCATAAGAACTTTTCTTTCGTATGTGGTAGATTGTCAAATATAATAATATAATAATGATATATAATATTCCAGAGCAAAAAAAGTACCACGGACTATTACAACTCTGGAAAGTGTCGTAGATAATATGACATTTTGGACGGTGGGAACAAATAACCACAAAAACAATGTAGTGCAAATTCTCTCCTTCATTGGCCATTTTTTATGTAAAATTAAAGGAATTGTCTAAAATGTAGAAAAATTCAAAAATACCATTTGGCATTTCCATATAATTTGAAGGCATTAAAATGTGGGAACTGGAAAAAAGTACCTACCATGAAATTAATAGATTTGTGTACTTGGGATATCCATCCTGGGACTAGGACAGATATAAAGAGTGTGTAGGAATAAAAGAACTAAAAGGGAGGAGGAGATGAGAGGCAAATAAAGTCAAGGAGCTAAAGGAAGGTAAAGCGTAATAATTCTACGTAGAGGAGGAAAGGGAGTTGAGTTGAGTACATAGCTTGTTATATTTACTTCCAATCCATACTTTCATATACAGATAGATAGATAGAAGATATAATATGTAGGTAGTGTGTGTGTGTATTTAGGTAGTTGGTTCGTATGTAGGTGGTGGAGATTTGTGCGATTGCATTCGAGGAGGATTTTATCCCAGCTTTTTGATTTTTCGGCTCTAGCCGAGATTGAGATTCTCCTGGGAGCTTTAACACGCTAAATAAAGTCCTCAAATCTACGAAACGAAGGAAAGAACTCAACTGGGTACTCTGCTACTACACACACACGTCCCTACATATGTATTTATATAGAGGAATATAGAATACCACTCATGTTCAGCAGTTGGGTCACGGTCTGGAGTTCGACACCAAAAAATCAACAAGAAAAATTGTATTTTACATCCCAACTGCTTTTATTTGTAGAATTCAAAAGTTGAAACGTGATTTTGGCAAAAAAGTCCTATTTTTCGAAATTGCTAGGAAGCCTAGCTGTTTGGAATGGAATCTCCATTATATAACTTGTAATGTTATTTTGAATATCGTATTTTGCTCAGATTACATAACCCTTTGGTTGTGCTAATTTGCTTTGTTAACCCTTTTTGCAGCAAGCAGTGCTGAAAATGCTGCAGAGTAATTTTGTGTTAATCAGTAAAGCGGATTTGGATGTAAAATACAGCTTTTCTTGGTTGTTGTGGGATTGTGCTATTTATATTTTGGTTTCTGACTGTGTATACAGAGATATGTATCTGTATAGTAGAGATACACACAACAGAGCAAGTAGACGCTACATAATATTAGAATACAAACTAACTGCTCGGTTGCACTGGATTTCTTCGGTCTGTCGGGGGAGTCGGATTTCAAAGGAGACTTGATTTCCTTGCCTTCGTGTTGAATGAGACGCAAAAAGTCGGCTTCCGCGAGAACGCACAAATAGCGAGAGACAAGAGAAATAAGTGAGAGATTCCTTTGTATGGCCATCCGGGGCACTTGCAGTGGCTTTAAGGCATTAAATACCAACTAAAAGGCTAACTTAAGGTTAGTCAGGGAAATAGCTACCTTCTTAGCTGCTCACTTATCCTTATGTCCATCCCATACAAGAAAAAGCACGCAAAAGCCATGCAAGAAACCAGAATCACTTTCCTTCGTGGAAAAGAATGAAAGCTTAGAAGCTAATCATATCCCATTCCAAGGAACAACACAAGAAATGCTTGTGTAAGCTTATCTGTCGAACGATTCTTGGGAAAATCTTACATGGGGATTTTTTGCACAGTTTGCATCCAAATCCGTTATATATCACGGCCATTCTGATATCTTATATTCTGTCTATACTCTATAGTAGGTAATTCTTTATGAAGGATCATGTAAATAATCTAGCAGGTAAAATGGCAAGGAAAGAACTTCAAAGTTTCTACACAATTTTACATCGTCATCCCTTTTCGGTAATGCAAAATTTGCAAATTAGCATCTGCGGAGGTATAATAATAATATTTTCATGGATTGTAACTCACATTATGAAAATTTTTACATACTGTAACAATTCTGTATTACTAAGAATACAGACTCTCTGTCTTAAAGCGAAAATTTCGGTTCTAATATATATTGGTGTTATAGTTTCCTTCACTCCTGTAGACAATTTCCTTCCTTAATTTATGTAATTAAAGAATACTACCTTTGTTCAGGAAAACTAATACGAATATTGTGTTTACATTGAGGAAATCTTAGGGTTGTGCTTAATTAAGCTGATTTGTGGTGTTTCTTATTATCCATAGAAAATATTGTGTTGAGTGTTGGAGCAAAAGCAGATACCTTCATGTACATTACACGCTGAGCTAAATAATAATAAAAAATTGCAAAACGGATGGGATTTAGATAAATAGTGGCACAAAAATACCAGTTTTATCGAGGGAAATACATTAAATGTCAGCATTAGCTTGTCTCACGACATCTCACATTTTCCAGAGTCTTGGGTAACTTGAGATTCATATTTCCCATGATATTTTAAATTTTGGTGGGTTTGACTATTATTCTGTGGGGGTGTGGCCAATCCTGGCTTCTTACAATTAGCCATAATATAGGCTGTGTAGCAAATCTCACCGGGATCGGTCAACTCAATGTCGATGGACTGACGGACAGACAGACAGACAAGGTGTTCTTATAAAGTGATCAAATCTTGGCACGCGCTGGTGGATAATTTAGCTAACACATGGTGTATTTATTGTAAGCTGTACACAATTGTGGTTGAGGGGAGAGTGCCTGGATAATATTGTGAATAAAAGCTGATAGTTTAGTTTTGGTAGTTAGTGATAGTAGATGATGGTAATGATGATGTGAAAAATATGTGAAGTCTCACTCAGTCCATTGCTTGCATTAGTTATTGTGTAGGAAGAGGAAGATCCATAAGAGCACTAATTTGTTTACCGGCCTTCTCTCCTTTCTCTCCGTCTCCCGGCTTCCTTAATGTATTCTCTTCTCTTATTCCTCTCCCTTCCTTCCGTCAGACTCCGACGTCTGCTACACTATTTAGCCCACACACACTTTCTAAGAAAAGGAAAACAATGAAAATGAGAACGGAATGTTTTCTTCCACTCTTCTTCCTTCCCACAACATTTTCCCATTCCGGATGTTTTCCTTTCTTCCATCTCCTTCACTTACTTTCTTGTTCCATCCTTTCTCCAGTAAACTCTTTTCAATTTTAGTAGACGGAATTTCGCGAAAATGAAATATATTAAATATATTTACTCCGTTTATTCTAGTACATAACATATATAAAAAAATAATACTTGCTTACTATACAGTACACGATTAAATAATATATTTCTTACCCTTAATTACACTTACACTAATTTAAGTGTAAACAATAAGGTACTATGTACATGATATAGAGAAATAACAAATTGAGATTCGTTTTTGCTGAGCTGTAATTAGGGAATTTTTGCACTTCATTAAGGAGCTTGTTTGAAGGAGATTTAATATTACATCTGCAAATGTAGTGTTCTAATAAGTTGAGAATGATGACAACAAAATGAGGTCGTGTGTTGCCAATGACTTAATAATAAGCTTTGTTTTGCTCTATTATTCTATCTCATTTTATTTCAGCTGTAGCTTAAATTGCACAGATTTTTCAGAAATTAAACATGCTAAAATCATTTAGATATTAGCTCATGGCTCGGGTGCATACACTTTTCGTTTTTCTAATACGAGCCATTCGAATCAAAGTTAAGAATCTAGATTATAATGATGTGTTTGGTTGTAGAGTTTTCATTTTACTATCACCATCTAATTTCTTTCACACACTGTCCATAAATATATAATTTGAAATGTAATTTATAGTTCTCTATGTCTATATTTAGGGGCTTTAACTCTTGAACTGATTGATAGGCTATGTATTTATCAAATTGAGACATTTTTTTCATGAGGTCATTGTAGCATAGACAGAGTACATATTTATTTAATGTTTACTAAATGCGTCGTAACTGAGAACCAAAGTGGATTTTGAGCATTTAAATATAACTTAATAGTATTGGCCCTTTCAATGCTGTTTTGTATGGTGATGGGAACTTTCTCCTATCAGTAGAAAAATAGAATAATATATTATATTACTTTGGGTATCTAGTTAGTTTTGCATTTAATAGCTTTATAATAATAATTAGGTAGGAGTTATTTAACCTATACTTTTGTTCTTTTAAAAATCTGTGTTATGGATTTGTATTTATTTGTGCTAGGCTAATGTGTAAAAGATAGTTAGATGCACATGTAAATATATGTATGATATAATATAACATAAACGATAGAGGATAAGATAATGTATAGTTGGAAATATGGCTTTGGTTTGCTGATTGGGATTTGAGTCGAGTTTAGTGGACTTAGGTTTTCGTTGAGCTTGTGGGATGTGGATGGGTGCGGATGTGATTGAACTGGAGATAAATATTTCTGGAGTACAAATATGAGTTGGAGTTTTAGTTTTAGGACTGACAGATATAAATTCAGTTGGCTATGAGAAGAGGAGGAGGACGGGAAGATCTTTGTATCTTGTGTATGTATGAAATGTAGCCCGCTTTTTGCAGTGCAGGCAAAGGCAGTGCACTAGTTACTTGAGTTAAGTTACTCGTTTACGTACGTTGAGTCGAGTTGAGGGCGAAGGATGGAAATAGAAGCGTTATGAAGTTATAGAAAATGTGATGGCCTAATTGGATTCTCAAAACTTAATGGAAAGGGCCCTAATTCAATTTTCTCCCCGCTTTTCCTCCTTAATTCTCACGTATCCTTCGTTTTGCTACGCACACTTTGACTCGACTTCACTTAACTCGGTTTGACTTCCCTTCCATTCACTCCACTTCCCCAGAAACTACACTCCACTTCCACTATCTATCTCTATCTACCTACAAATACATACTACATACTACATGCTACATACTTATATTTATATCAGTTATACGACTTTTCCCGTATAACTTTCTCTCACTCACAATAAAACTCTTTTTAGCTACAGCACAAATACAATACAATGAATCTGACAATTCTATCTTTAGCAATGTACAGGGAAGCTTTTATATTTTGAAGCCTTAATATTTCATCGATACCTGCAAACTAGCAAACTACAAATATATTTAAAATGCCTCAATCAACAAACTGACTTTACACTTTACAATGCTCTAATTATGCCAGAACTGGACTGTAGTCCGTTTAGGCGACCACTGAGGAAGTGAGTGAGAAACATTTTACTTTTTAGTGGTGTCTACTTTGGTTATGTAAAATTTGTGCTGCGCTGTGGAGGTGGCAAATGTCTAACTATCTTTCATGGACCGAGAATTCATCCCAAAAGCGTCAAAACATAGCAATTACCCTGTACTAACATTGTACGTATACTACTATAGATAGTATACGACATGTAGATAAGCTATCTTTGTACGGGAAGTATTCTCGATTCTTCTGTTCTCTCGGATTCATCTATATTTTCATACCCATCCAACACTATATTGGTATTCTATATCTACTAACTAATAAACCGTGGTACACGTTGTAGAATCGGAGCTTATAAAATTTTCAAATTAATTGCATTGTTTATCCGTGTGATTATCATGATGATCGTGGTGGTTATCATGAAATCTTAATTGCCCCACGTCCGTGAGATTCTCAGCTGTATTCCCGGTATCAATAAATTTCAAACGATACATTATTTGTCATACGTTACAGTATCAAAATTATGTGGGTGTGGTCATAACTTTTAGGGGGTGTGGCCGATAAATTAAATTGTCTGTGGTTAGATTTCTGAGGTCAAAAGGTTCCAACGATACCTCATATGTCATATGTTTCAATTTATAATTTAATATTGGGGGCGGGGTTATAACTCCCACGGGATGGGGCCGATTGACTCCTATTTTCAATGATGTTACCGGAGGAACCTCAATAGGCTACCCTCAAAAATTAAGGAGATATCTCAAACCGTTTTAAAGTTATGCCGTAGCCAGACGGACAGGCAGACGGACAGACACATCATTCACATAAAGGAGACTAGCTCCTTAATAACTATTCTATTTTTGCTCCCTCTTCTTCTCTTTGAGATCCCAAGTACCTAGTTGAATGTATCTATTAGAAATAGAGTTTTTCTATCCCACTGTACGTACAGTTCCAGAATTGTATTCCTCTACTTAGCTAATATTGTGCAAACACACTTTGACTAAAATGACTAGCTCGAATGTAACTATCCACTTACCTGGACTACTGCCTGCTCTATATATATTTGTAGTGTATATATCCCTATGGGAAAAATCCAAATTCTGTATAAAATATAGTCTCTACAGCTAATAAGTACTTTTATTGAGTGAGACTACGACTTTTTCTAGAAATAGGAGTCAAAGGCGGGCTAAAAGGCCATCTGTGAATTTAGAAATAGAAGGGAATTTTGATTGAGTTTTCTAGAAAGAGAAAACATACATTGCCTTTTAATTTATGATTTATGTTAGAGCATTTAATTAAATCTTTTTGAAACTATTTTTATAAATAACTTAAATGCCAGCCAAAGTACTTAAGTGGTTGACAATATTCTTTTTATATAAAAGCTTTGCCCGTCTGTCTGTCCCAGAATACTCTAGCTACCCATTTTGCAAAGGTTTATTTATTGCATTTATAAATTTTTTAGAGTTTGTAGAAATATATTTCATAAACAAAAAAAAATATTTGGGAAAGAGGAAAAGTAGACACCGAAGAAGTCAAAACTTTATGAATTGTATTTTGAACTGAGAGTGAAACTTGTAAGTTAAATTGAGATGAGAATAGGGAACTCTTTTAAAGAATAGTAATCTGAAGGGATAGAAATAAAATCTCCCTTTTCCCTAACATAGATACTACATGTCGTCATGATCGTCAGCCTAACAACGCATATAGGACAGAATCAATCACAGAGTGGAAATACAAACATTATTCAACTTTCTACAGCTTTCGAATAAGGTTTTCCCTTTGCGGTAATTGCTGGCGCCCGCTCAGCCCCCAAATCCCTTTTGTTTGCTAAAAGCCGAGACACAGTTTCCAATTTCCAACTTCCAAAGTTTTTCTTCCTTTTGCTTCCTTCGTAGCTCAACACACTTGAAATTTCAAACATTATTTGCGCACTTCTTTGTGCAAACTGCAATTAACTTTTAAGTAAAAATCAACAGCAAGTTAAGTAAGTGCAACCTTAGTCATAGGACACTCGCTTCTCTTCCTGTAAATATACAGCCAAGATCTTTCTTTGTCACTAAATCTACTAATGTAAGTAAATCGAGCACTACGTGTAATTTGCATGTAGATGGTGATATTTTTAACAAAAGTTTGCGACGGAGTATCTCTAGGAAAATCATGTCGAATGTAATTAGTATCAGGTTTGCATACGCAAACAAAATTGGGAAATGATGCGTCAAATGATGCTTTGATCCTTGTCTTGTAGAATTGCTATAATACAATTATATTCAGGCTAAGGCTCACAATTTTCTTTAATGATTCATGTTGTGAACGTTGCATTTCGTATTTCGTCAACTAACTTTCACCAGAGCACGAATAACCTTGAGTTTTTTCTTTTCCTACCAAGTACACAAAAATTTAATCCTTTTCCAGGAATTACGTCTAGACAAAAAATAATGGATTTCCCGAATACATCGTAGATTATATTGACTAAAAATAGTTGAGAAATTGGAATATTATGTCTGTCTATCCGTCTTTTCAAACGTTGATTTTTCTAAACGCCACATAATGTACCTAATAAAGTTGCAAAGTGTAAAAATTGACTTACACATTTAATTTATACCTAAAATGGGATAGATCTACTTTATTAAGTAAGGTACGTGTATTGTGCATATGCCAATTGTGTTATAAATTCTATTCAAGTATATATTTGCGGATTTAATGTAAGCATAAATTAATACGGGCGGTTAGTGAGCCCACCTAACATAGTAATATACGTGTAGGCATATTTTATAAACTTGTATTTGTATCATTACTTATTAGGTGTTGATGCATATAAATAATATGCTAATACTATAATAGTATATAAGTAGGTATTTATTCTATATACTTATATTGTAAACTTGTGGGATTTGGAGTAGTACTGTAAATAGTAACTAATACGGTAGCTACTTAAGTACATGGCTGATCGTGAGCTAAATGTGGCTCACATACATCACTATTATTGCTTATGTAGCTACTTATCTTGAAATATAATGTGATGCTATGCCATTTCCTCTGCTTCTCGCAAAGAAAACGAAAACTGACTTCCTAATGGCAATAATATTATTATGTACGCAATAATACTCGATAGTAAATAGCTTTATGTAGTAGGCTGTAGAAATGAACAAGTAAAGAGTCGAGCGCACTTGATCTGCTGTAAACATCAGCTAGTGAAATACAATTTGAAAGGAAGTGTAAATCAAGTGTGACTTATCTTTGAGAAATTAAGGCATTTATAGTTATGGGAAATGTATGTCTATACTTTCTCATGTCTCAAAGTGTATTGAGACATATTATAGTATTTGGTGTTAGTTACGTTTACGATACGCGGCATGACTATGCGGTGCGTAGTAATGTTCGTATTTGTAAAGTGTTTGCAAAGTCCGTCTTGCTGCTTTTAGAATAATATATTTCTTGACTTGGAGAACATTCTGTTACATTAATGGCATGTGTAGTGTGCAGAGTGTAGTGTACTTATAACTTATAACGATAAGACGTAATAGTATATACTATATACATGCAATAATGTAGGTAGAGTAGTAAATAGGTAATGCATGCAGAAAAGAAACACGTGCGTTGTTTACTCAGCCAGGGCAGGTCTAGCTTTGTTAAGTTAAGACCAAGTTGTTCACCGTGGCTCAAGTTGTCATAAAATATTCCGTGCAGACACATAATGCATGTAATGCACAGTATTTGTGTTTCTGTGTGCAGCAGTCAGATCCAGATACATTTTATAGTTGTAAGCTATACAGCTCAACTTTTGTATTTATATTGTGTGTTGTTCTATTGTAAGTTGTAAGTATGTAGTTCAAGTAGGCAGTCGAGTCCGAGAACCTTTTCTCCAGCCAAGACTTGAAGGAAACTGGAGGAACGAGTCTCTTAACGTAACGGTGACTGCCGACTGTTGTCGTTGTCCTTGCCACTTTTACTTTATAGTTATATGTACATGTATACTTGTTGTTAGAATAAAAGTGTGTAAACATTGTTCGCATATTATTTGCATTGCCTTTAGGATCTCTCTCCATAATATTCATATGCAGATATACTTTACATACCTTGCTTTCCTTTGGAACTCTGGTTACGTTACTCATACTCTGTTTCCTCTAGGAAAGAAAAGATACATTATGCTCATGTGTACACATGTACAAATACACATACACTCTTAAATATGCAGTAACAACGACATGCTGTTTCCTTTTTGCTTACTTTCCCCTTACACACACAACACAACACAACACAAACTGGTGCAAATAAAATACAGAGAAACATTTCTCCATGTGTGTGTAGTGTGTAGTACAAGTACATATAATATGTTACCATTATTGTTATGTACATGTGCATACTTAGTGCATAGTTACAGTTACAACAGTTTTTGCTCATTTCATATTATCGCATCGAGTCGAGTGCAATAATTTTCTTTAGACACATTCACATTACGTATCACTACACGCATTCCGGGAGGTAAACAATACATAAATGCTATCCATATGCACGTAGAAAACGGAATTTGCCTTCTGAAATTGTAAAGAGAAGTACGTGCCCTTTAAAATGGCAAAACCTTAATCATATCTCACTACTTAGGGTCCAGGGTTTAAAACACACACATAATAGGTAATAGTTCTTAGTGCTGGATGTAAAGTAAAGATACGTTACGTAGTATACCAATGCAATAGTAGAATACAATACACGTAGTTAGTGTTCTGTAGTGAGAGCGTTTTGTCAACTTAATTCCATGTTTGGGTTACAGCTTACTCCTTTCGTTGTTTGCTTGTTTGGCGTTCGCCAAAGCACGTTCACCATTCAGACATCAAGCTGAGCAAAAATGAAGAGTGATTTTTTGTGTGGAATAATGAGTCAGAGACTGACAGATTGTAGCAGTGGGACTCCTCATTCTTTCCTTTTCCTACCAGGAAAACAAACAACGACAAAATATGCAAATGAGCCTTTAAAGAAAATTTCAAAAATATAACGACAAACATATTTTAATTTCGATTCGCCTTTCTAAGTGCACTACTCCAAAAAATCATCACTTAGTTTGAAAATAATTTAGTTAACTGAAAGTGGAGCATTTCAGTTACCACGAAATGAATATCATGACAATAATATTTGCAAAATTGGATGGCGAATTCCCATGTTGTGTGGTGTGAAGTTTGTTATGATTATCCTTCTACCATGTAAATAGTATAGTCGCCTTTTACTTCTTTTATTACAACATGACTCTTAACCCCTAGTGCCAATTTCGAACAGAAAATTGCCAATTATTCTGTAGATAGCAATTTCAAATATGTTATAGAAGGAAGCCCTTGATATGTAATTCCTTTTCTTTTGCAATTCCTTCACAATTAGCATAAACAAATAATGTTATTAGGACACGGAGGGATTTAGAATAAAAATTGGGGGTATACTGAACTGACAAGTAAACTTTAATGTAAAGTTCGTATATTAACATAGTACAAGTATTTATAAGTACTATAAATAAAAGAAGAGTTGCTAACTTATGGTACAAGCACAACTAATAGCAGATCACTCAAAAATGTAGGTGGGCATGCATTTAGTATTTTATTTGGTTATGGCCTTAAATTAAATACATTAAATATTATGCGTGCATAGGAAGTTACTTGTTTGTAGGTATATGTACTATTAAATACCTTGTTTAACGATTTGTATACAGTGTTAAGAGAGACATTAAATTTTCTAAGTCTCCAAATTAGAAATGGCGTTGCACAGACAAATAATATTACAGTATGAAGTTATGAATTGCGGAAGCATGATACGTTCATGTAAATATGTAGCGTACATTAACATGTAATTTTAATACTTAATAACTTACTAAAATACTGTTAATTGGGGCGTGCTAAGCACATCATGGATCAGCCTGCTGTAATATTTATTTCACGGGTGTTAATGGGTTGTTGATTTATTACACATTGTGCCATGTTCACTTTTATTTATAGACTTGGTCGATTCAAATCGAGAATTCGTAGTGTACTCGTTATGAATAACAGAGTAGCACCTGGCCTACACACGTCTTAAGTATTTCGATGCATCATTGTATTTTGTATTATGCAATGTTGTATGTATATCTTCGTTAAAAGTAGAGTGCAATTCCAAATCAAAATCAAAATCATGATTTTAATAAATAACTTATGGTTCTGATTATGACAATTAATCAAAGATTACAATCCTTTTGATTCCGTTATTAAAACTACTGAAGTAAAACCCATAAAGTCAAAAAAAACTCGCAACTGTGTGTACTAAAGTAAAATTTATTGTGTGTCAGGTGTCAACCCCCCTGATTTCGTAGGTAATGCGTAGCTTTCTCCATAAATTTGGAAAATAGTTTAAAATAGTTTTCTGATATCAAAAAGTGGCTACGAGTGAGAATTAATGGTATATTTATAGTTAGACTTTTATTGTTGTTTACAATTTTAGGTCCTTGTTACTCCATTCCAATTTAAATCAGCTATTATCGTACATAAGTTATATCCGTCCAGCAGCTTTTAGCGTCGTGACCCCTCAAATAGTTTCATAAATAGCTTAGACATGCATTATATTAAATAGTTAATATGATAACATTTTTGGCATGCAGTGCCAATTTAAAAAATAAAATGCATGAAATAAACACCATACATAGAATGAAATTCAAAACTTTGACGTCGCCATTGAATGTAGCAGGCTCGAATTAGTTTGTGTGTAAATTTATCAGCTGTCAATAGCATCACAATCAAATAATATATTGCCGTTTTTGGGTTGACTGACTGGTGTGACTATGGCGTTTTGTTGTTACTACAAGAGTTCTGGATACAGGGCATTTACCGCATCGTTTGAGGCAGCTTGGGTGTTCATTCACAATCTTTACAGTACATTTGGTGTGGTTCTTTACATTTGATTTCCTTGATCCTAGAGAAGGCACAAGTGCACAAGAAGAAAAAATGTTTTCCAGGAGGCCTAAAACTAGGTTAAGGAGTATCTGCGGTGCAAAGTAGTGAAAAGTAGTGAAAAGGAGGAGGAAACAACTTCTTGTGTTAAAAAATTATTGAATTAAAAAATGGGCCTTTAATAATAATAATATTCAATGTTGCCGTTACGTTACGGTGTATTTTCTCCCCTATACATAACATACAATATTTATAATTTTGTCGTATAAGGAAATGATTTAGGGCACACATAAATTCTGTTGATTACGTGATGTGCAAAATATTTCAGTAGATATAATGCAATTCTACTTTCTCAATACTTGACTTAAAAACTGCAGAGTAAATAATATAAATAGGTAGCAATTTTAAAAGATTTCATCGAATGCACGAAAATGTAAGGCTTTATGGTTCTTTGCACAAATCTACTTACGTGATACACAATATTACTTATACTAGACGAGATAGCAAGTTTAGTTGTATAAAAATAAATTGTGAGTAAATGGGTGTTAGTTGTGTAGGATAGAAAATAAATACAAATTTGGCTGACTGTAAATAAAGGGAATGGAGGTGCTGACAATAAAAATAAGTGCTGAACGAAAACCGCACTGAGAAAAGTTTGGTTAGGATTCCCACGTTAAGGCAGAAAATTAGAAGCTCTTATTAGTGGTCTGGTCTGGTTCTGGTCTTGATAAGAATTTATGTTTACGTATGTGAGTGTTCAGTTAAGTTAAGCCAAGTACCTTTAAATGTAGTTAGGTTAGGCAGGTAGGACTGCCAGACTCAGGCTAAACTAAATTGAATGGAATTGGAACGAATTCATGGGGAATGTGATAAGATACGCTATCCCTCTCTCAACTCTACATCCAACAACATTCAAAGTTCACTTGTTTTTCAGATTGAAACATAACCTGTAATTGCTAGGTACTTACACTTACATCACATGCAAAGCAACTTTATCCATACCTTTACAATTTGCAAATCAAACCAACAAACCAAACCAACACAAGGTTAATGTATTCTAAATTGAGAAATTGAACTTTGCTTTTCAGGAAAATATTATTGAGTAATACCAGCTATACATATGTATCTGTATGTGCAACGTATTTGTAGAATTAGTAATCTTACTAGGGATTTTATGTACTGAAAGTCAATAAACATTGTTGACCTTTCATTTAGTATTTGATACAATAGCCC